>PVHY01003628.1:0-54335 GCA_004024945.1 Uropsilus gracilis | reverse complement strand
TTCTTTGATTTATGTCTAATTTCCAGAAAATATAGAAGCTGAAATATTAATTCTTAAACAATAATAAAGCTGTGTTATCATTTCGATAGTTTATGGTAATACATTTTAGAATGCTGTGCTTAATAAATTGTTTGTTATACCCATATCATATAATAGAGGTATTAAAAGTATTATTTCCCAACCAGCAAGAGACTACTTCCTTAGTAAACTGAATTCATAGTTTTCATAAAATTAACTTCAGTCTGCAAGGGAGTAAAATGGAATATTATACCCCGTGGTCCATTACTGTCACCAATTCATTGGATTCTGAACCCTACCTTAGTTATAAACCCTCTGATACTTCCTTTTTTTTAAGTTTCTTTATCTGTAAAATTAAAATTGCAGGGGGATTATTCTCACAGGATTATTGAGAGTTCAAAGAAATACAACAGGTATTCCTGCTTTTTTAAAGTTCATCTTATGACATATTGCTCTTAGGAAAGACCTACACTTAGTACCTGTTTTTGCTAACCAAAAGAAATTTGAAGAGGATTTCTGCCTTTATAACAAAGAATGAAAAGTGAAGCATCTGTTTTTCAGCAACTGCTAGAGAGATGGCGTGCAACTGAGCAGAGAGCAGCACTGCTAAGCTCCTTTCCTAGGAACTAGTTTACAAGTACAGGCTATGTATGTATCATATCATAACATTCCTGCTCCTATTACAGGTTAGTGTTATTACAGCTGTTATAAGTTTTTAAACAGATTAACAATACCCACAGCCCTCAGACCAACTTGTTATAAGTTTTTAGGTATGAAATGGTAGATTATTTTTGGGGTCTTGGAATGGTAAAAAATTATACCATGCAAATTATTTGTAATTCCATGTAAATTTCCATGTAATTGCCTCTTCAATTTATGTCATTTTGGCAGACCAACAGATTTTAGAAGAACTCTACTTTTGGATAGTGGAGGAAATCTGTATGTGTACAGTGTGCCTAGCAGATTGTGGTCTATAAATGTTAGCTACTTATTAATGAAATTATTTTGTGGATAGAAATGTTAGCAACTTTATTAATGAAATCTTTTGGGTCCATGAACAAAATTTAGATCACAATAAAAACAACTATCTGGGAATGTGCTTTGTTATTTTGGATAACAGCAAACTGATCTGCTTCTTTGGAAAATTAACATGAAGAATAACAGCAGCTATAAACATCTCTATCCTCAGCTAGGATGATTTGCATGGACAAAAGAAAAGCCAAGTGGATACAAAATTTCCATGTTATTTCTGGTTGATAATTTGTATTGTTGAGGAATTTTAAGAAATATATAAAATATATAATTTCTCTGCATAGTAAATATGAATATACAATGGCAAACACTATTTGCATTGTATATTCAACCAAATATAGTGAAAAGTGAACTATGTGTCTGAGAATAATTTTGCTATGTGTGAATGCGTGAGTATGTGTGAGTATATGCGAGATACATCTGAACTCATTTACATACAAAAGAGAATAGGAACATTTAAAAACCATCAGGATTGATTCAACGGATCCCATGGGATTTTCATGCGGTTATATTCTTTTAGGTGCAGCTGCTGTGAATAGACAGTGGATTAACATAGGCACAAAAACTAGAAAAAAAACAGGTACACAGATTTTCCTGGGAAATTTTTATAGGCAGTATAACTACAACTCACTACATCCTCAAAGTATGTTGATCTTGTGGAATCCACGTGATTCAGCAGGGGATTACTTATGCTCAAAAGGCAATTCATTGCTACCTTCTATTCTATGATTTCCACCTAGCAGAGAAGACCAGCTTAGTAAACTGTAATCCACATTTATTCATATTATTACCATTTATCTGGAAAAGGGAAAAAGGGAAAATTGTATGCCCTTGTTTATATCTGTCACCAAATACTTATCAAAGCCTACTCTAATATGCCAAAAAAAAATCTTAGTTCTAAACAGTATGTTTAAATTTGCAATGTTAGTGTTTATGAAGAGAGGTGATATTAAGTTAAATGTGATCTTGGAAATATAAACATATTTAAGAAGTGAATGATCTTCAAGCTTTAATCTACAAAAAACTTCTGCTCTAGACACCAGTTTTGGACTTGATCCACTTTTGATAGTACGTCACTCGGGTGTAGACACCAGGCTTATTTGGAAGAGCACATTCATCTCCCCAGCTTACAATACCAGCCAGGAACCAAATGCCTTTACGATCTGCACTAACCAGAGGTCCACCAGAATCACCCTAGAGGAAAAAAAAGACACATAAAATTATTATAATTTAAAGGTGAATACTGTTTATTTTTCTCTTCTGTCATAAAAACAAGAAGACACAGAAGAGGCATGATATTTCAATATTAAAATGATTCCAATCTAGAATACTTTTGTGTTCTATAGTCATTTATTTAAATTAAAAAATTTCAGTGTGTCCTTGTGTATAATAATGAAATAATAGAAAATGTATATGAAAACTTTCAATTATTACCAAAAGGAGATATTGAAGAAACAGTTTTTCTGTTCAGTATGCTGAAGAATTCTTTGAGAATCTCCCCCAAGCCCCTATTTCATGATGATCCTGGGAAAAAGGGCTGATTTATATTTACTCACTAACATAGCTTTACTGCTGCCTTTCCATTCTTGTGAAAACTTGTTTATTTAATTTTCAGAATTGTATGATTAGGCTAAACTACCATCTATATATGTTTTATGGTATCATTTATTAATGTTTTAGTCTTTTTCACAGAATTATGGAACACCTTGGCATCGAAATTTTCCTTTACTATAATCCTTCCCATAATCCTGTATCACTGGATTATATATCTAATATCTTAGTCCACGGTCTATGGGTTTCCTTGATTCTGATCACCTACACATTCACATTTCCATGTCATTACTTGTCATCACTTGGAACTGCTCCACCTCTGAAATGCCATTTTTCAGCATTTTGACCAGATGTACCTATCCCTTTAGTTTTCTTATTCCAGGACCTTTTGCTCTCCATCTGCTCTTCAACTTTAAGGAATGCAATTTTTGGCTCCTTCATTTTCTAGTGTATTAACTTATTTACTACTACTCATCTTTCTGTATGTAATTATATTTCATTATTTATCCATATCACCACTCTTTCAATAGAATTCTCAGCTCCTACCATAACCTGGGTCAAATCAAACATGGTGAAAGGTAATCCTATTATAATTTTATATTCTCAAACCAATGCCGCCTTGCAATATTTCTGTGTCCTTAGCCATCTTTCTCATTTCTAAGAACAGCCAATCCAAATTTTTCTGATTTTGTAATTAAAAAAATATTTATTTTTTTAATTTTATAAGATATGCATTACACAAAACTTGCCATTTTAACTTACAAGGTGAAATACAAATATTTCACATAGGAAAAAGTTAAAAGCATTCTTTTACGATAACTTTCATTTTTTTGTAGTTAGTAGAAGGAAATGTCATGTGCCTATAGTTGTTTTCTAGTTGTGCTTGGGAATTAGCATGTGAAAGAAACTGACAGTGTTCTAGGTTGGGGATTACTAGGGGATATAGAAGAAGTGGTGATGTCACTGAGTGCAGTCAACAGAGTGGCTGAAATAATCAAATATGGATTCCAGAAGGCATGATGTAAGAAGAAAGCTAGAGTGGTGGGGTTATGGATGGAAAGAAAATTGAGACAAACATATTTAAGTGTGTTGAGATATTGAAGAAAGACTTAGTGAAACAATTATAGATGAGAATCTGTACTTAGAGATTATAACTATGCTTTGGAATACTTGTTTGCAGGTTGTCTAGCTCCTAGAATACAGGAATAATGTTGTATACACTTTTAACTACCTGGTACTTAGCATAGGTTCTTGTACAGTTTGTAGTCGATAAATCATTACATAATGAAATAATGAACAAAATTAGAGTTTTATTGAATTTACCATTGATTCTGCCTGCTGAGATAAATACAGTAGCACTTTTGCTAGCTTAGGACAATTGCCTAAACAGTATCAGAGGTATTCAAAGCATATGGAGCATAGAGAAAAGCATTTTAGTATAGAAATCAGAGTATCAACGCTGATGTTCAATTTCTTGGTTCTAAATCCCTGTTCTTCAATTAAACACCTGTGTGAGGTCAGACAAACTGCTTGATCTTTTTGCTTCAATCTTTTCATGTGAAAAATATGGTTTAGAATAGTATAAACATACACTGCAGGATTTTCATAACTTTAATAAATTAATACTTGTAAAGACCTTTAAACAATGAGTGACACATGGAGATGCCATAAAAGCATTGGAGGTAAATATAATATTTTAGGTTTTAGAGGCAGATTAGGAAAGTTCTATGATCAGTAAGTTTAATGTTGTATCCAATTGAATGTTTTCTCTGTGAGAGGGCCAACTCAAGTTAACAATAGTTCATCTCATCTCTTTATAGCTTATTTGAAATTGAATTTCTTTATTCCTATTCATGATTTCTTATAATACTACGGGTGATTTAGCACTTTAGTCTTTAATCAAAACTATCAAATGTCAAAATTTAATTAGTTATTTAGGGTATAAGATGTATTTAAAACTTTGGAAATTATATATTTGAAGTAATTTAACTGGTTAATTGAAAATTAAAAATTACAAGAAAAAATATTGAAAAGAGAATAGGCAGATTTACCTGACAGGCATCCACTTTTCCTTTTAAGAACCCAGCACACAACATTCCAGGTGTGATCACACCACCATATACTTGTTCACCATTGCAAGTCTTATTATCTATAATCTTTACTAGTCCTTTTTGAAGGATATTAGGACTTATTCCTAAAGAAAGAAAATGATACAAATTTGCTAAAGTCAGTAATATTCTCTTTGGCTAGGTTATTAGTATTTATCCCCATGTGCAATTTCAAATCAAAGTAAATCATGTTTGAATTAAACTTCTTTTTCCTTTATCATTAGCAAAGAAATAATGTTATGAATATACCAAGTCACTGCTAAGAATGACCATATTTAGAAATATTTAGCATGCACATCAGTGTAAATTTTTTCCTTTTGAATTGTTCTAGAATATTATATTTATTACATATATACCTTATATAGGAAAATAAAGTTTCATACCTATACATTTTTATGATTATTTTTGAATTTTCTACTGATTATTATTTTATTTATTTATTTATTTATTTATTTATTTATTTATTTATTTATATTTCACATCATTTCAGTCCCTGGGGGTCACCCACCACCTCCCCTTCCCACCCGCTCCAGCTAATCCCCATTCTCCCCTTGTGCAGTTTCATTTGGTTGACCATATATTAGTGAAACCATTTGGTTTCTGTCCCTTTCTATCTGGCTCATTTCTGCTAGAATGATTTCTTCTAGGTACATCCAGGTTTCCATAAATTAATCAAATTTGTCATTTTTAATTGATGAGTAATACTCCATTGTGTATATATACCACATCTTTTTCATCCACTCATCTGTTCTGGGGCATTTGGGTTGTTTTCATGACCTTGCAATTATAAATAGTGCTGCAATAAACATCCGAGCACAAGTGTCCTTTTATACCCACATTGAGGTCTCCTTTGGGTAGATTCCCAGAAGTGCGACTGCTGGGTCAAATGGTAATTCCATTTTCATTAGTTTGAGGGTTCTCCATACCGCTTTCCAGAGTGGCTGGACGAGTTTACATTCCCACCAGCAGTGTAAGAGTGTTCCTTTCTCTCCACATCCACGCCAGCACTTGTTGTTGCTTGTTTTTTGGATGTGGGCCACTCTTACTGGTGTAAGGTGGTATCTCATTGTGGTTTTGATTGGTATTTCTCTGATTGCTAGTGATATTGAGCAATTTTTCATGTGTCTGTTGGTCATTTGTATTTCCTCTTTGGAGAAATGTTTTTTAGTTCTTCTCCCCACTTTTTGATTGGGCATCTTGTTTTGTTTTTGTTTAGTTGTATGAGTTCCTTGTAGATCAGTGTTATTAATCCCTTATCACTCTTTTGGAGGGCAAAAATTTTTTCCCATTTGGTTGGGCTTCTTTTAGTTTTTTCTGTTGTCTCTTTTGCCGTGCAGAAGCTTTTTAGTTTGATGAAGTCCCATCTGTTTATGTTTTCCTTCAATTTTTTACCTTCTGCAGATGATTCCAGAAAGGGATTTCTGAATTGTACTTCATGGAGGGTTTTGCCTATGTTTTCCTCTATGTATGTTATGGTTTCAGGTCTGATACCTAAGTCTTTTATCCATTTTGAATTAATTTTTGTACATGGTGTGAGAGAGATGTCTTGGTCCATTTTTTTGCAAGTCTTAGTCCAGTTTTCCCAGCACCATTTGTTGAAGAGACTATCTTTGTTCCAATGTAAGTTTTCCCCTCCTTTGTCAAAGATTAATTGGCTATGTGTGTGTGGCTTTATTTCCAGAGTCTCAATTCTGTTCCATTGGTCTGATTGTCGGTTGTTGTACCAGTACCAAGCTGTTTTAAGTATTATGGCTTTGTAGTATAGCTTGAAGTCTGGAATAGTTAGTCCTCCATTCTCTCTGAATTTTCTACTGATTATTACTGTAATTGTGAATCTTGGACTTTTTTTTTTTTGCCTTCAATGTATTATGAACATATATCACCACTGAATCTTTACATTATCAAGGTCATGGGATGCATATATTTTGATAATTATTTTTCAAGTACTGCCTTATTACAGGGGAGACTCATTTCACCTCCACAAAAATGTTCAATCCTTTGTAATTTCTGTGGTATTTATCTGCATAAACTTGCTAGGTAATCAACTCATTATTTTTCATGAGTATTATCTGTCTTTATTTGCTAAGAATGCAAGCTTTGTGAGAGCAAGAATATCTACTTATTTCATTCATAAACCAAACCACATACAGCAATAGTTAGAACATAGAATGCGATCAAAATAAATGTGAATTAAATGAATAAAATGAAGGAAGTTAATTTATCTAAATAATACATTTCTGTAGAAGATTACACAGGTAAGGAAAATTATGGTAAACATTTTCATGAAATTGTAGTGTACTTGGATAATTTTCAATTCATTGCACATGGGATGTACACAGATCCACCAGATGAATGCCACAGAAGGTATTTCCCAGCTTTCATTGTGGTTCTGGTCTTTTATTTTTAATTCCTGAAACTCAAATCATTAAATGAAAGATTAGGGACTCACCATCAGTGTTTAATGTCCCCCATCCAGTGACCACTGCATCTGAATTGGGTGGGAACTGATGAGAGGCTTCTGGAAGACAGACTCTTCGAACTTTGCTTGAATATAGTATCGGTGAAGATAGACGTACGACAGCAATATCATTATCATGCGCTGGGTAATGGTAGTTTTCGTGAACTATAATATCCTTGATACCGCGCTTCACTTGTGGATCACTTAAAAGAAGACCAAAACTAACTTTCCATTCCTTAGGATTATTGGCGCTAAAGAAAATAAATTTATTTATTAAAAGTTCTGTAAACTATAGAGTTGTAGAAACTAATCTCATTCTTTCAAACACAGAAATGTTTTGCATTCCCATAATGCTTTTAAGCATATAGAAATAAAGCTACAAGAAAAAAAAAATTAACTTCAATAGACTTTGAATAACTCCTATTGTTTTAAAAGATAACTCACAGAAACTACATTTTAGTCTTTACTTTGTCTAGAAAAAGTTCAAGGGGATTTAGATAAATATGATAATATAAGATGGTAAGATTAAGTCAAAACGGCAAGGATATGGGACAGAGCTTATGAAAATTAAGGAATAATCTAAATCCTTTAAAAACCATTAGAAACTACAATGGAGACGGTATCTGTAGCCTTTACTATTATCTGTTAATGGCTTGTATACAAGCACTGAAAAAGTAAGGCTGCTAAAACATATTCAAACTCAAGTTTGAGAGAGTGCTGTGTATATAATTAAAATCAACACAATACCAATAGAAATGAGTGGAGACAATCATCAAGAAAAGGAGTAAAAAAACTTTTGGGTTAAAAATACAAAGTTTTGGTATGATAAATCCTTTGAAAAAATAAGTATTGTAAATAGGGTCATATTATGAATAGGAGGATGCTGGATGAATTAAAATACTTATGACTATCTAAAACCAAATGCTGTAATGATGAAGAAGAAAGAGGACTCAAGATCAATTTGGGATTTATAATTTCTTTATGTAATTGAAGCAAATGATCCTCGTTTCGCGATCCCAACAGAGGGCTATTTTGCTCTCCTAGAGACATTTTTGGTAGTTATTACTGGGGTGCTACTACTTGGTATTTAATGGGTAGAGGTGAGGAATACTATTAAATATCTTATAATACATAGGATAACTCCCACAGCCAATATTTATTTGGCCCAAAATATCAATATTGACAAACTCTTCTAATTTGAATATATTTGTCATAGCACTAAGTCATTGATAATGTTGAGGCTATACCTTCACAATATCAAACAATTGTGTGACAAAATTTGTGAGAGATATGTGTATATATTCTTAGGTGCTTAAATGTCTGTGAGGCTTTTACAGAGTCAACACTTACTTTATGAAACAATGAGCAGCAGTTACAAGCCAGTTATTACTAATCAGAGTGGCTCCACAACGGTGGACATTGTTCTGTTGAAGGCTAGCTTGCCAGGGCCATTCCCCTTCCTCTGCATTCATGCCGCCTGCTATTTTGTTGCCTGAAGAAACTACTTTGCGTTGTCCACAACCTGCTCATAATAGAGTTCATTAGTATATAATGATATTGATGTTGCTCACACATGCATTAGTATAATAAACAAACTCCCTGTTAATACAAGTTGCTACTATTAATAAGGGAAACTTATGGTTTTAATGAAGTTAGGACTTAGTATTCACTTAAAATTTCCTGAAAATTCATTCAAAATTGACTGATAGCTTCTTCCCCTATTCTCATCACTCATATGATGAGCACAGATTTTAATGTCTAAATGTGGGAGAGCATGATTTCATAACAAGTTACTAAATTGCATAGAGAAATGTATGCTTTTTAAACTTTCATTAATAGTTATTTCAAACAATGATTACCATGAAACATTCATAGAACATGTGAATGAACATGAATGAGATAGTAATGAGAAAGAATGGACAAAAGTATTTTCTATTCAAACCACAATATTTGGATTGAAGAAATAACATAAAATATTAAATAAAAAATTACTCTGAATATTTATTCTTGAATAAGACATTGTTTTAGTGTCTATTTAGAACCAGAGATGCTATGGAAACTCTTAAGTATTTATAGCAAATGTACAGTAACAAATTAACTTCTCTATTATTTTTCCTCTCTGGCTGACTCCTCTGATTATCTCTTCTTGCTCCAACTTAAGTATTTAATTTGTCCCTTAATGGTGTATCATATCTTTTACTATAGATTGTCAGTCTCAATAAATATCTTTAGATGTATATCTTTTGTTTAATG
Organism: Uropsilus gracilis; assembly: GCA_004024945.1. Classification (NCBI taxonomy): domain Eukaryota; kingdom Metazoa; phylum Chordata; class Mammalia; order Eulipotyphla; family Talpidae; genus Uropsilus; species Uropsilus gracilis. The sequence goes on along the minus strand of PVHY01003628.1, from coordinate 44,915 downwards.
TATCTCTAGAACCTAGTACAAAGACAGTATCATCGATAAGTTCAAAAAAATTGTTAGGCTTTCTCTTATAAATTCATTTCACTGTTCACTGAAACAGACCCTTTGTCATTGCTATTTTTGAATGAGTGACACTCTGATTGACTCACTGGTTACTCACTTTTCTTTTCCTCTCCTTTCCCACACCTTTTTCTTGGATGCTACAAAGGATAAAATAAATATTCCTAAACCCAAAGGCTTAATGATTCCTCTCTATACTTCCTTCTGTTCGGACAACTCCTAAATGAAGTTGGCTTTTATTCAACTTCCTTCAGAGAAATATAGAAACAAAGAGATTCCCCAGGTGACTCTACTTCCCTGTTTCTGCTCTGACTCAGGATTAAAATAATTTATTTTCATGCAAAGTTATGTTATGAGACTCATTTACTCATAATTGTTGAGTTTTCAGTGGCTATATCTACAGCACTATTTTGTTATTATTTCTGTTGAATTCTACCTGGTACCTTGTAGTTTTTATATCAAAATAGATGCTATAATAAATTTCAGGTACTTAAATTATGTAGTGAAAACTTGTTGACTGATAATCTGAGAAATATCAGAGAATCTACCATGGTCTAACAATCTCCTTAGCCCTTTAATTTCTACTTCATCACCTATTACTGTACTTTAATACATCTTATATCACATACCAAACTTGATTTTCTTCAACTTCATTTGGTTTCTCTTATGTACACCCCCTTTTTCTCATTTATTTAAAGTACAATAAAAATCTCATAAAAGTTAAGTTGAATTCAAAATACTGATCTGGCTTTGTTTAGCATTTTATCTGGAGGATAGACAAATTGATGACTGTCATACTACTGCTGTTAATCTTTTCTTTACTGTCTACTACCAGCCCAATGAATCCCTTATTTTGAATTTTGGTTGTGTCAATACTAACATCTTGAATGGAATAATTGACTTTAAGATAGTCTACTAAGTTACTTAAGGTTTACACATTTGAAATATGATGTAGAGGAAAAAATGATCTACTACAGCTTTGTGTTCAAGTTTTGCCCAGGTTGCTCAGAAAAAACTGTTGTGACTGAAGGATAGTAAGAACAGTCAGGGTCAGTGTCAGTGTCCCAGGCTTGGAGGGTGATTCTGTCCTAGTTCCCAGACATAAGCTGTGGATTTCCTGACAACCTGCTGCAGATTCCAGCACCCAAAGGATCACATTTCCCAGGGGGCTAGTGGGAGAATGGAAGCAGAATGCCTTGGTCAGTAAGAAAGCTAATTGCAAGTAAGACAGCTTGGGTGTTAGTACACTAATCTTGGCTTGTAGAAACATATTTTGAGAGTGAGTTCCAAGGTTAAAGTTTTTATAGGTAGAGTGGGAGATGCAATGATCTAACATCTATTGAGTGCTTTATATGAACCATATACTCTTGACAGTACTTTACTTTTGTTAGTACTGAAGTCCTGAAAGTGTGAGAAGGTAAATTGCCTATGTAAAAGTATCCAGTTTGTAAGTGGTAAGTCTGGAGCTCAAAACCCATGTGTAGCTGGTTTTAAAATCTAAGTTCTCAATTACAACTGCTTGTTTACAGATTCAATCTGCCATTATGGCATATGATGATGTGTTCATTTTAAAGCTATGCTATCAGTCAATTTAAGACCAATTATAGTTATCTCCATACCAGATTCTAAAAGCAGACTTCTCATGACACCTTTATGGACTGTGCATTGACTTTCAAGGGGAGTTCTTTTTGTCATCCATGGAATTAGGTTTCACTAGAAAATAAATCTTTGTTGATAAACTTACAGGTATGAAGAAGATTTTCTGCTGTTGGCATTGCAATGTCTAAAAATCAAGGAAAAAGAAAATGAATATACTTATGACATATTTTAATATTAATTTAATTATTTTATTTTAGGTTTCACATTCTATGGGCAAAATCATTTAATCTTGACTAATTTCTTTGTGTATAGATTATCATAAAGTAATAAAATCTTAGTATTCATTCTTTTGATTCTATGAAAGACTCACGTTTCTAATTTAAGTTATTTAGAAAAAAAGATCTATGTCTGGAATGTACTGAACTATATGAAAGATAGTGATCTATCATATCTTGAATTCAAATAGCCAGTAACTGAATATATTTGGTACCTTTTGTGTTCCACTTTAAAGATCTGAAAGTACCTCTTATTCCAGCCTTAGAATGGTGACCATATCATGCAGATTTGGATGCACTTTCCTGAGGAGTAACTTGACAGATGCCCTTCTCAAGGTAGCACCTTAGATTTCTCACATTCTAGTTGAGGTACACATTGGACATTCCCAGATGGCCAATGTAAGATGGGAGTTGATGAACAAAAGCTCCCTTCTTTTGTCATGGGGGAACACAGTTTTGAAATATAAGACCCAAGGGGTTGGAACTACAGTTGCCCATAATGATGATAAACTGCTATTTTTCTCTTTCTGCCCTTTACTCTTTCTCAAATCAATTACCATGACATTCAATTCTGTCTGATGCACTGTCTAATAATTATGAGAGACAGCATATACAATATTATATTTGGTGCACATTTTGGTATTGACTATATTTTGCTATCTTCTAGTCCTCTGAAAATGAATACCAGTTATATTTCTAAATTTCAATTATTCAGAACATTCAGCTGGCACAACATACTATTTTCCATTCGTATTTGATAAAACAGTTTACTTTAGCACTAAGGCAGACTTCAACATTGTCTATTCAATCAAGGAAACCTGGGAAATATTACAAAAAGTGACTCACTCTACACAATTTTGCTGTGGGCCTCATATCCCTACAGAATTACCATATCTATTTAAGAGCAGCTTCTCTTCAAAAAAGGAATCATCAGTTGCTCTATAAATGAAAAGCTGTAAATGCCAACGTATGTTCATTTTTAGTATGCTGTTGGATTTCTATAAATCCAGGAGGGAGTAACCAGTTCTATGTGCCAATTACAGTTACATACACTTACATTAGGTTGCACAACGAATCAGAGACAAAAGAGTCTTTAACCAGAAAGTCAACTTGTCTGAACAAAAAGGCAGGAGAGACTCAGCAGTCAGATGGACATGAGAGGAGCCACACCCACTTAAACAGAAAAGGTGGTTCTTTTCCTTTCTTTTGTAGCTGCCTTCCAAAAACTAATTTTTGTTTGTCATAATGCTTTTTTGAGTTTGATTTTGATCACTGTGTTTGGTAAAATATATTAAACTATATTAAGATTCTGGGAGAAAAGTTTTAACTTGAGAGTAAGCTGTTAACTCTTGTAACTCAAGTGCTAATTACTTAGACACCCTATTGTGTTCACAGAACTTCTTTCTTTGAGGTTTTCTTTATTGATGCATGGCTTGCTAAAGGGAAGAAATGTTTTCTACCTATAATTTACTTTTAATAGTTGTATTATCCCATAGCTTAATAAAATAACTATCACTTGGGTAGGTGGAAGACAGACAGGTACAATGAATGGGGAAGTGATTTAAACTGAAACTCCTTTGGACTGAACCATTGCTGTGGCTGTTTGTGTTCCTTAATTTTAAGTCCTTTGACTCACACATGAATGCTGCAACTCTTGATGATTTGCTTCTGAATCAGAGTCAGCACTGTGACCTTACTATATTTGTAAAGGTAGAACATACCATATAAAAAAAACCAATGGCATTGCCTCTGTCAAGAAGGAGATTTATATCAAAGCATAATGTGATAAAGCAACTTTTAAAAACAGGTTAGCAAATGTGTGTAGGTCTTTTTTTGTGAGCCAGGAATAAAGAGGAAATAAACATGGATTTTGCTTCCAGTGAAATTGAAGAGTAGTGGAAATGATGAAAACCTAAGCAAGTAACTTAGTGTAATGTAATATGCACAGGTAATTGAATATACTGTAAAAAAAATCACTTAGCATAGGTAGGTGATGGGGAATAGGAAAAGGTGATGACAAACACGCTTTTAGAAAAAAGGCAGGAAATTAATTTTCCTGGAGGCAAAATGAACATAATTCACTCACACATGAAGATTAAGTTAGGTAGGATATTTACATACTCTATTTTTGGAGCTTTGGATTTGTAGTGTTGCAAGTTCATGACCATTATTTCATATTTGGTGTTTTTCTGGGGTTAGAAAGTAAATAAAATTAGAGGCCTGGGTGAAAAAAAGAACTGTCTAAAGTATGCTATCCAACAAAAATTATATTCCTTGAAAGAAGTATGAAACATAATAATAATGAAAAGTAAGCGATAGGAGTCTAAAATATAAAGAATAATTTTGCAAAAATATTTATAAGATAACATTTATAAAGACTAAGGACTAACTCTATTCAGGTGAACTTATGACTTTCCTGATTCCAAATGCTAGTTTAGTTGTTTAATACTACTACAGAAAGTTTTTCTAGGGTTCTAGTATCAAAAATATCAAGGATTTCAACCAAATACTCTTATGAAATATGTTTAATGGAATATTTTTAAAATTCCATGTGGCAGAGTTCTGAAAACTTTAATACTATAAATGAGTGGTAACTCCCATAAACTTGTCTTATGACACAGAAATGGGCGTATTCCACCATGGAAGTTCATTCATAATATTTCACACTCATAAATGCTATTCTGAAACATTAATATGATTGTTTTGCATTAAAAGGCAAAGCAACAGAGTGTGGATCTGGATTGCAGTTGAACAAAATCTGCATCTTTCACTGAAGATTTTGTTTAGTCACCCAATTACACATTTAACTTCAATAATTGCTTTTCTTTATGTTTTTAATTATCATGAAAATTATATCTGTGATTAGACATTACATATCATTTGTTATTCCTTAGAGTGACATGTGTTTGTTTTTCACAGAAAATATCATTAATATGTTTGCCATTTTGGCTCTAAAGGTAAAATTTAAAAAAGCAATTCTATTATAATTTAATGAATTAAATATTTATGATGTAATTAAACAAAATTGTCAGTTGTACAGCAATGTGGTAGTTTTTAACGTAGAACTAGGCTCCATTTTTTTGCCTCTGCAAATTTAATATAAAAAATTAAATAATTATTTTATTTTTAAATATTAACAATGTTTTAAAATTTCAAATATCTATTTGAATATTACATTTGCTGCTTCTGTGACTTAATCATTGTTATTTTTAAAAATATTTTTATCGCTATAACACTAGTTTACAGCATTGTGTGTAATACAGAGTTTTGGGTTCTCCCTTTCAATTGTTACCATAGTCCTTGACTATAGTCTGTTATTGATGTTAATCTTTTGAAGCAATGCAAAAGATGACTTCTATGATTGGAGGACAAGACATGTATTGAGGAATATATTCTGGCAGTTATGATGATGTAGTAAACCAGTGGACAATGTGATACAGTCTTATGCATTTAAAATGCCATCCTTGTATTTATGAAGAGTACTCTCAGTACCTGTGTTGGACACGAAAGTAATAGGATTTCCAGTTGAAAAGGTTCTAATTTGGGTCTCCCAGGTTCCTGTATACATTGTGAGGGTCTGTATTTTGATGGGACAGTAATAGGTAAGTAATTAAAGTGCAGACATGGACTCTGCCCTTATGAACTTGGAGTAGAGTGGTGGAGGTGTGGAACCCTTTCAGTTATGCCCGTTGCTTTCTTTTAAGGACCATGGATCCCAGTGATCACATAGGCCTGGAAAAAAGGAGACTTTCACCACAGAAAGTGCCACAGTAAAGGACCCTGGAGAACAATGCCACATACCTGCCCTACAAGAGGTTTCTGAGGAGCTCAGGCTAGCTACATGCCACAAAGGTATCCTGGAAATTTAAGCAGCATGTCTGCCATGTTCCAGGAATGCAGATTCTCACCCAAGGATAGGACATTGTACCAGAAAATGAAGAGACTAATGGGTCAAACATCAATCAAGGATTTACAGGGAGAGGGGAGATGGAGTGAACAGTGAAGGGATAGGGTTGAGAGGGAAAGGGGGAGGGTGGGCCATACATAAGGGGATCAACAACTATACAAATATGACTAAGGGTATAAGAAAATAACAATAAATTAAAATTTAAAAAGGGTCATTTCAAGAGGTACCATCTTTCTTTTCCTCTTCTCAGATGAATCCTAACTGTAATTTTCCTTGCCAATTTGCGTATAGCAGTTTTTGCTTCAGTGTAACTGTCACCTAGTAATATTCACTTATCTATTTGAACAAATTTAGTTTTTTCTTCTAGATTATTTAAGGTTGCTTGTTTTAAATACTGTCTTTTCTAAAGTAAAAAGATTATTTATTTTGGAATTTGTACAAAATTTGATATAAAAAAGGAAAATAAAAACATTCAGGTAATGCTAACAACTTGGGTAACAGTGAGAAAAGTGAGGTAGGGGGGCATTCCCAATGGGACCAGCAACATTGTACAAAATATAAAATTGAAAAATAAAAGGACCAATTACAACCATACAAGAATTTATAGACTTGCTTTATGCAACACTTAGGAGTAAATTCGTAACAATTACATGGTTTTTGAAGGTATACTAGTAAGCTGTCATTAAACACAAACCACAACTACTTTCTTTTTTTCTATTTCAGAACACACAGGACTCTTGTGTATTTCTTTGGAAATTCTACAGAGAAGACAATGAAAGTAAAGAGTATAAAGAGTGGAAAAACTGAATTGGAAAACATTTCTGAAGTCTTTAAATTTCTCCTCACCTGAGTTAACACAGTTCGTAAAGATATCTCCTCCTCCTTCTTTTTTTTTAATAAAAAGCTGCTAAATTTGAAAATTTGAATTTGAATGCCTATTCTTGACTTGTCCCCTTTTGATTTGCCCCCTACATATTATGAGTTTTAATCATTTGATATATGATACTTTTAGCTATTTTATGTTTATTTCCTTAATAGAAACAAAAGAAATAGTCATATGTAGTTAATAATTAATATAAAAGAAATCAAAGTGTTTTTGTCTGATAACTTTATGCTTTCACATTTTTACTATGTATTTTTTAATGTAAAAATATTTAAGACTGCGGAATGGAAGAGGAGATATATTTTAGTACGAGTTAGCTTTTCAATCTTATCTTTCTAAAAATATTTAAAAACTTCCACTATGGCATTTAAATAGTGTTTGATATGATGGTAACTCAGAAATTAAGAACATGAGAGATTCATACCTAAGATCTAATTGCAAAGAATGTTTAAGCATGCTTTTTTAATCTAATTTTTAAAAAGTCGGTGTTTTATTATGAGATGGTAGTAGATTCAGATACAATTGTAATAAACAGTATTTATGAATCCTTTACTCAATTTCTCTGAAAGATATTATCTGGCAAATATGTTGTAAGGCTGACATTTTTCAATTACAGTACAATATAGTAACCAGATTATTGACACTCATGCTGTTCAAATATAGAACATTTCCATAATCACAAATGCTTATGATGTTGTCCAGTTATACCTACATCTACTTCCTCTTATTTGACTCCCTCCTTAACCTCTGGCAACAACTAATCTCTTTTTTCTTTCTTTAATTTTACCAATTTAAGAATATCATGAAGTTATATAAATAAAATAAAAAAGTATGTAAGTTTTGGAACAGGATTCTTTCACCAAATATTATTCTATAGAGATCCATCCAAGTATGTTTACTGTTAAGTAGTATCCCAAGATATGGTGAGCCTGGGTTTGTTTATTTGTTTGTTGAAGGGTATGATTTGTTTTCAGTTTTGAACTATTAGGAATAAAGTCACTGTAAATATTGAAGCTTATGTCTATTTGTTTGAACACAAGACATGACTTATCTGGGATAATGCCCAGAGTGTAATTGCTGGATTGAATGGTAGCTACATGTTTATTTTTTAAAGAAGTTGCCAAACTATTTTCAGAGTGAATGTAGTGTTCTATATTCCCACAAACATGCTATGAGTAATTTCTCCATATCCTTGCCAGCACAATGCTCATCCTTTTAAATTTTCATAGAAGTAAAACATACTCATAAGTATGTAGGAATACTCATCGTAGTTTTAAGTTATATCCCTCTAATAATGCTAGTTAACAAGTGTTCTTGTACTTGTCATTGCATACATTTTTGGGCAATATCTCCTCCCATCTTTTACCCATTTCAGACTGGATTCCTTGTTTTTCACACTGAGTTGTTAGTGTTCTTGATATATCCTAGGTACTAGTCTTTTAATTTGTAGTATGCAAATATCTTTTCCCTAATCTGTAGCTTGTATTTTTAGTTCACAGTTAGAAAGGTCTTTATGATGAAGACTAACTGAGAATTCATGAAAATTAAAGCAGATTGGCAATTTAGTCTAGTGATGTCAAGGTAGGGATGTGATTTTGGCAAAAATTCAGAGTTCATCCAGGTGTACTGCATCTAAATTGGCAAGATGAATTCAGAATTCCGCTGAATAAAGTCAATGGGTTTTGACCTACCAATAATATGCCTATTTTTGTCTGGAGTCTCAGTCTTTCTCTTTACTGAGGGATCTTTTAGTAGCTCAGGAACTAACCAAATGAAGTTCACAAGATGGATTGCCTTATTAATTATTTAAATTAGTATCTGATTATCAGGAGTAACTTTTTATCAAGTTATAATGGTTTTTCCTCTTACAGTGATTAGAAAATAAGAATGATTACTTTTGGCAAAGTTATTATGAGTTTTTGGATATTTTTGTGGCGATATGTCTGTGTGTCCTGTTGATAGTATGACAAAGAAATAGAATATGAAAGTTCAAAAACTCAGTTCTTGAAGTCATTTGGTGATAACCCAACAACCTTAAATGCCCTGATCATTTATGTCGACACTGTGTCCCAATGAATGACCACGGACTTGTCAGATATATTCGTGGTACAATTGACATTTAAAAAAAAAATGTAATTTTAGGGAAACTTTATATTTATTATATGTGCTCCCAAAGTGAGTATGGGGACATTATGTTTTGTTAAATAGATAAAATATAAGCTATTTAAAAGTTTACTTTTTAAGAAAGATTTATCTCTAAGGAATTGTAGATGGTAATCTTACATTCTTTAGAATATATCCAGAAATAGTTTGCTAATAAAACAGGTTGATAGAGCTGCAGATTACTTATGGTTAAGCAAGGACAAGTAATCAATAAAGCCTCTAAAAATGGCCTCCATATTTGTCAAACAGTGATTGGTTAGTTTGATTGCTTAAAGCATAGTACAGATTCATGCAATGCCTCATGGTTGAGAAGCATGAAAAAACTTGTGTTCTGTTTATATAACCTGGTGCTGCTTAGCTGATCATAAATGAATGTTAGTCAAGGTGTCATTTTTCTTTCAAAACCCTGGACTAAAAGAGGAGAGAGAAGAGTTCAAGGGATTTTGGTAGTAGATTTAGGTGCTGATGTGGGAGAACTATGGGAACTATACCTGAGGGGAGATATCAAATATTGTTAAAATTAACAATGACATAGGAAAATAAATTAAAAAAAACCTCTTGGTAGTGAGTCAGGTCCATTATCTTCATGTATGTTATTTTCTTTCCATTATTTCTATATAAGTTGAGATTTTACTTAAATTGAAATTTAGTGGAAGTATTTAAAACATTTTTTCAGACCTACTTAATCCATTAGGTTAAGTGTACCAGTATATGCAATGCAGTTTTAGGTAGAATGTATTATTCTTTTTTAAATTATAATAACATCTTAAATATACTCTAAGGATATGAACATTCAATTTTACAAGACATTGTATTTAAAATGTTCACATTAGCTTATGAGGTACATATTTGTTTAAACAGAACTAATTTTTTTCCTTCCAGAATTTCCAGGAGAGAAGTTTCTTCTTTCTCTTGCCTCTCCCCTTCCTCCCTTTCTTTTTTCCTTTCCTTTCTATTTCCCTTCCTTCTTTCTTAATTTTCCTGCATTAAAGTTTGATTATATAAACATTGAGTATCAGACATATGTTCTGTTTTTATTTTAAGCTATAAAAATAAATGAGATTATGTAAGCTATAAAAATCAATGAAATGATGTAAGAAGTCACATAAAATAATAAAGCAAAATTATGTTATCTAATTTCAACTTTTATACTATCTTTAAATGAATTGTGTAGGCATAATTTTTTTTAAAGAATTTTGGGATTTGGCATGAGAAATTTTTTTTTAGGAAACAGTTGTCTCTTGGACAGTGGAAAACTATACTCTCAGTGTTTTTTTTTTTTAAGTTTTGTATTTTATGTTTACTAGTCAATTTGAAAGTCTTATGATGTAGTGAGTATAGAATTGATAGAGAACACATTGATCTTCCAGTGAATACCAATTTGGTTAGTACCTTGTAACTTGCAATATTTTTAATGGCATTCAGGAGTGAGTATGAATAATTTACTTAAATAGGGTAGCAGTGGTTTACAACCACATATGATTCAGAAATACTGAATCCCACCTCTTCTATATTACCACACTGCACCTACCACCAAGCTCCTGTCATCCTCCTCCTTACTTCACTATGTTCCCTCTCACCATTGCTCTCTACCTCCTTTTCTTCAAATGTCAGTTTCACATAAGACTTCTAGATTTTTTCCATACTCTATATTCCATATTTGAGCAAGAGCATACATTATCTGCCTTTCTCCTGGCTTATTTCACATAGTAAAATCCCATCTTTCTAGGCTTAATAATTTGGGCACATTGGTATTCTACATAGTCATTCTTTATAACAAATAGCACTGATGAATGACATACAAATAGCACAGATGAATGACATCTGAAGTCACAAGCTATATGAAGTAGTAACATTTTCCTTTATGCTAAGCAGCTTTTATGTATACAAAATCCAAAACTTTGACATATTCAAGAGTGAGCTCTAAGCAATTGAACCAACTAAACATCATAAAGATCAGACTATGCAATCTGAAGATGCTGTGACAGCAAGGTTAGCAATCTAAATAAACTTTTCATAGATACCTAAGTCAGAGACCTCTTTATGCAGTGACCAATACATATTTACAATCCTTCTCAGTGAGAGAGTCTGTGAACTTATGCTAATTCATTTCATTATTGGTTTGGGGCATGTGGGCATTTGTGCATGATCCTGCACCTGTGAACCTCCAGGATGTCTGGTGAGGAATCTAATTTGTGAGGCTAGGTGAAGAAGAAAGAGTGGGAGTTATTAAATAACAGGTAAATTTAAATCAATACCAAAGTTCGATCTGTACTTACACATGATATCCTTAACATTCACTGTTCTTCGTAAAATTTTAGATCAGTATAATAAATAAAAGAAACCTGGAAAAGATTCCCAAAAATCTCTTTTCCTGGGACCCTATATAATGTTCTTAAATTTTGCAGGAATACTTAGAATATAGTGGTTTCTTTATGTGCTAGCATAAGTGTTTAGTAAATGAATTTCCAAAAATAATTCTTTGGTGTCAATAATACACTGAAGAGGTGCTATACTTTTTTGTGTAGCTATTTATTTTTTCCCATTCACCTATCCATCCATCCATCCATCCATCCATCCATCCATCCATCCATCCATCCATCCATCCATCCATCCATCCATCCATCCATCCATCCATCCATCCATCCATCCATCCATCCATTCTTATATTATATCTTACATTATTGTATACCCCAAAGTTCGCCTATCCTATCACTCCTGAACCACCATCCTGAACCCTTGAATGTTTTTTCAACGACACATAGGGTAGATTGAGTGAGAAGTATGATTCTAAAAGAAGGCAGCTAATAATCCAAAGGAGTCACATTTCAACAACAGAATAGTCTCTCATTCAGGAGAAGCATGTTCAAGGTTTGTTTTTTGATCCTTTTGATGTTCCATGCAAGTGAACGCTTAGCCTAGAATTTTTTTTCTTTTACGTATTTAATCTTTTTAGTTCTTCCTGTTGAGTAGGAATAATTTTCTACCTTAGGTTAAACTTGTTGAGCAGAGAACTGAGAGCCTAGATTAATTGTGCCAGGTGTTTGCTGTACTTTTATCAGGATCAGAGAGTTAGTTGTACTTGTGAGAAAAGAGGGACTATTATTTCTTATTTTAGTGGCGATCTCTCACAATGCTATTAGGCAACCAAAAATAAGAATTAAGTTGTATAAAAGACTGAAAGAGGTAAGATCCATTAAAGATGCAGCAAGAAATAGTTATGCTGTTGATGTTAAAGATCAAACCCAGTTCTGAAATTTAGGGCTAGTTTCCTGAGATATATAGAACTGAGAGAAATCATGGACCACAGAACAAACCATAAGATTTCGAGTTTAAGAGAGCTTTACTTTGCAAATAAATGTTATTTGGGACATCGATCACTTAAAAAAAAAGTAAAACACCACTAATAAGGCTTAATTCCATGATACAAAAATGATACATTAAGAAATTGATAAAAATGACCATGATTACTTTAACCTGGTTTAAAAACAAATTATCATTGCATACGAAATAATATTTTAAGGGAGAAATGCTGTTTTTATTTGAATAACCAAAATACAATATTTAAATGAAAGGTGAACATCTTTTGATATTATATCAAAAAAAAGCTTACCTGAAAATCTAAAAGAAGAAGAATCTATACATAATGGCCCAGTTTCACCCTTTAGCTTCTGATGCAAAATGGTTTTTATCTTATTCCAAAACTTTGCTGCATTATTTACATAAGAGGATTTAAACTTCAGCACAGCATGGATTATCACTTTCCCTTTGGCCCGGCTGTAGAACAGAAACAGATATATTGTGCTTTTATTACTAAGCTTCTGTCATTCTTAGTGAAGTCATTTTTTGGTTAAGTGGATGTCTTGGAAACTATTTCAATTTCTTTCAAGGTGATGGGCATTTTATAGACAAGGTGAACATGAAACAGTGTAATTTAAAGGCAGGGGAACTGGGTTTACATTTTAGATTCATCATTTGGCAACTCAATCATAGCAAGTTTTTGGGATTCTCTGTATTTAAATTTTCTCCTCTTTGTAATAAAATTATAATATTATTTATCAGACTATTGTAAACATCATACCAAATAATGGATATGAAGGTATTTTGAAGAAACTGAATACTATATAAAAGCACTGGTTTGTATAAATATATCTATGCATTATAAATCCACTATGAACTCTAACGGAATAGTCAGTATCAAATAACGAAATGTAACAGTTAAGATTATGGAATTATTGCTGCTTTTTCTTTTGTTTGTTTTTTAAGTGGATGTACAATTTGAAATAATGTGTCATTTCTTTCTTACCTGTTGGAAATCATGACTGAACAAAAATGCTAGATTGAAATACTGGTAATTCTGAACTTGAGATGCAAATATAAGCCAGAAAATTTGAAAGTATTATCACAAACTAGATGGACTGCTTATTCAGTCATATTTTCTGTTTCCATATTTCCTCATTATTCTCCTCCTTTTCATTTCCTAGGCATTGCTCTGCATTCGTGTACAACAATCCTAGAGCTCTAAGTAACTCAAGAATGATCCTGACAGTTTCCACTTATCTTCATGAAAAAGAAACAATAACCCTGGCCAAGATCCAAGATTTTCTGTGTGATTATAAAACCCTGGTATTTCAATATTTTTTCCAGGATAATTTTAAATAGATGGATTAGCTATTTTCTACATCACCTTTTATTACTTTGTTATAGGATATTATTATTTGTAGGTACTCTTCCTTGAGCATTGTAAATCTATTATTTTATTGCCTTTTAAAAGTATTGAACCTTTAGTAATTACATGTCAATTTATTAAGTATTTTCACCTCACCTGCCTTTAAGTAACATTAATCTTTCTTGTCTGAACTGCAGCGATAGACCCTTTCTTATGGAACAGATGAAAACATATCATATTACTCTGTTTATTTCAAATATTTTGTCAAACCATAGAAGTCACTCTGAACTTTTCTCTTGGGTCACATAACAGGCCCAAACCAAACTAAATATAGATTTTTGATTTCTTAATCATTAGCATCATATGACCCTTCTTTCAGTGAAAATATAAACTGAAAATTTTTTTAATTTTACATTCACTTTAAAATAATTTTTAGTTTTATATGATAAATACCAGTAATTTTTTGCCATCAACAGTTTTCCTTTCCATTTCTGACCTTTCTATTTGTCAATTAATTAACTCATTCATTCATTTAACAGATATGTACTAGTCCAGGAAATATATCTGATAAGAGTTTTAGGTACAGGAGCTATTTTAGCATATTAGAACACAAGGTCTTGATACTGATGGGGGAGATAGGTAAACAAGAAAATAAAGGAATAAAATAATCTTAAAAATAAGTGCTATGAAGAAAATAAAAAAATAACTTGGAATAGTAGAGTAGGGAACATTTTAGATAGCTTCAGGGAAGGAACATTAAGCACAAAGGTCCTGACCAAAATAACTTTAACACTCCCTTAGTTTTAAGTGTTTGGCAGGCTTTTCTTGAGATGTAGGCCTGTAATACTTTCCTTAGAGTACATTAAAAATCTTGTAAAGTTCTCCCCCACCCTTAAACCTCTTGAAGGCCTTTTACAGTTTTGTAACTCCAAAATGTTTTTCTCAGGAATCTGAATTCCACATCTTGGAATGTAAACCAAAGGAGACAGTTCCTCACCTTTCAGCTCACATGTGAGAGTGGAAGCTTAATTGTATTGGGTACTTTGTTCCATTTTCTGCAACTGTCTTTGGTTAGGAGGATACAAGAAATTTGCCTTTCTCTGAGCAAAGCCAACTGAAAAATATAGAGTGACCAAGATATCCCTCTCACTTTAGCCTTTAAAAATCCCATTATCCTTTATTTCAGGGGAATTAGGACTTACTTCTGACCTTTCTCCAAATTATGCAATCATCTTGTGTAAGGAGATTTTGTCTGTTTTTCCTTCCTTCCTTCCTTCCTTCCTTCCTTCCTTCCTTCCTTCCTTCCTTCCTTCCTTCCTTCCTTCCTTCCTTCCTTCCTTCCTTCCTTCCTTCCTTCCTTTCTTTCTTTTTTTTTTTTTTTGAGCAGTTTGTGTTCTGACTGTCCTTTGGTAGGAACAATTTTGGCATGAGGGAGACAGGACCAGGTTATTAAAGATTATAGGGACTATGTAGAGTTTGGAATTTGTGGGAAATTGCTAAGGGCATTAGCAGGTAAATGATGTGCTCTTTCAATTCACTTTGATTGATGTGTGGAAAGTGAATTGTGAATTGTCATGGTGTATAGTAGGAGTAAAAGTTGGAGATCAAATAAATTGACACAGTAATCCATATTAGATTGCTTGGGTTCAAAATATAAAATCATTATTTTTCAGCTGTATGAACTTGGCATGTTACTTAATTTACCTTTGCTTCAAGTTCCTCATTGTAAAATGGAAAACTAGCATGTACATACAATGGGGCGCTATTACGGACTAGACTGGGTTCATGCTGTGAAATGAAAAAAAAAAAAAACGTCATTTCACTGTTTTTTCTGCCTCCAAAACACTGGCAACAGGATAGGCATAACTACCTCTAGAGAGTGATACCATCACCATTTCTCCAATATTTATGTAAAAAAAATTCCTTAAAAAAATAGCAGCCAATTTTTAAGTGATCCCCCTGCCCTCAATTTACCTCAGAAAAACCAATATCTTACCCAATTTTATTGCACCTTCACCATTTGCCTTCCTGTAAAATTCATTGTAAATTGTGCTTTGTATTCTATAAATACCCCTTCCTTTATAAATAAGTTTGTTGCCCAGTCCATGCTCCCAAACTACCCTTAGCTTCTGTAGCTAAGCAATCTCTCTCATTGTCCTTTCTTGTATCCTGCATTTAGCTCTCAACACATGCTACTTAGGTTGTTACTGGGGTAAATAGTTGATATAAATGACATTTGCTGGTACATGGATTATTTAAAAATAAAACAAGAAAATAAAATAACACAAATTATATATAGTATTAGAATCAGTTAAATTCCAATGCATATTAATTTTTCTGTTTATGACTGTGGTTATTATTATTATTTTTTAAATATCTTGTTCTGTTCATCTGTTCTTCACCAATGTTGGAAAAAAATCTTTTCTAGACAACACCTATAGAATTGGAGTTCTATAGGGACCAGACAGGACAGGTAAAAAGTGAAGTTATTTGGAACACATACATATGCATATATTATGTGACTATTTGGGGTAATTGCAAATTGCACAGCTTCAGTGTCACCCTGTTGTTACTATTATCAGGTCTTTTACTTTCCATTACATTCAGAAAATTCTGTCTTTGATGTGAAATTTTCAAACTCTCATATTTAATCCACAACTCTAAACCAGATATGACCCACTTGCAACCAGTTTGACCCTCCTCGATCAGATATTCTCTACATGATTCTTGTACTCATTGTTTTCTTATGTTGAAATGATCTCCTGATTTTAGATTTGTTCTTTTGATTTTGCATCCTGAAATAAAAACAAACTCACTTAATCTTCACCTGATGCAATCAGCCAGAATTCTTGTTTGTGGTTTAATAATTTCCCAACAGATCATGAATACCTTCTTTCACTCTTGAAAGTGGCTTTGAAATTCCAAATTCAAATTTATTTCAACCTTTCAATTGTAGGCCAAGCAAAGATATTCTGTTGAGTGTGAGATGTAAAGTTGAAAGACAAAAATTTTTTCCCTGGGCCTCTCAAGTTATTTACATACCTTACTTGCACAACATGAGATCTGACATACTGTCTTCTTAGTTTGGAGCCATAAAACGTTTCATTTATCTGTTAAAACATAAAATAAACAATGGCTTCTTTTTTCCTTTTACGTTTTCATTTTGGAGAACTTCAAATTTACACAAAATCAAAAATAGTAAAATGAATTCCATGTATTCATCGTTCAGCATCACGTAGTTATCAATAAATGACCAAACCTTTTTTATATCTTCTAACACCCAAGGAATGAAGTAATTCCTTAATATTATCAAACATAGAGGGCTAAAATTTCCCCACATTATGAATAAAATGTACGTAAAGTAAAAAAGCTATAACAGTCATTTAAGAAAATGATGTAATTATTAAACAGTGTCTTTTTAAACATTATCATTATAATGGATCAATTCATTCACACAATGCCTTTAACTAAAAAAATTAAATGGCAATGTAACATTTTTTTTCAATACTGTCACACAAGCACATTTGCTTCCTAACAAGAGCATGATAGGACAGGTAGATTCAAAGGACCAATTGATATAGTTTGTTGTCCAATTTCAGGTTTTTACTGACTATCCATATCATAAAGCTTAATATAAACCCTAGAAGGAGGATATGTTTCTAATTTTGTTTTGTTTTTTTATCCTATGGCAAGTCCCTTTCATTTCTGAACAGTAAATTATTTCCATGACTCTTTCAATTATTTGGTATTGATAGGTTCAAAATGGAGTACATGAAAATCTCAGAAAATTTCATAAGAATTGTTTTCTTTACTGCTCCTTACTTGAACCTAATTTTCCAGAGTAGAATCCCTGCAGAGTATCAGATTACAATTTATATACAACAAAACCCCATTGTTTTGCTTTGGCAAAAAGACCTTTCAAAACAGTGACTCATAGGAGACAGGTTTAATTATATTTTCACTCTTGCTACAGCAATAGTAATAGCTTAATTTTTCAATAAATATTCACTGAAATAAAACTATGAATAACAGATAAATCCTTCTTTAGAGATTAAGTGAATGAAATAGACTAAGGTAAACAAATATGATTATGAGATTGTGTTAGATGATGCAAAAATTTAAAATAAACTAATGATGTGACAATAGGAAAAATAAACTAATATGATGTGACAATAGGGAAAATAAACTAATATGATGTGACAATAGGTTATATTTGAGTGAGACTTGAAAGATGAGAAACTAACAATTCTTGTTTAGTAATTATTTACTTCATAATTTTAACAATGTTTATTCTTTCAATCTATAGACACAGGTTATCTTTCTATTTTTCTGTGTTTTCTTTTCCTTCCTTTGAGAATGTCATACAGTTTTCAGTCTATTGTCCCTTCACCTCCTGTAGACTATTTCTAGCTCAAGTATAACAATAGTTCAAAAGATCATGAAATACTGTGAATAATACTCAAACCTCTGATCTTTAAAGTGATTAGTAACTTTAAACTTAGGATGTTCCGTGAAACTACAGAGTAGAATGGGAATTTTTCCAGTAATACTTATTTTATTCCGATTTTTAAGAGTGTTGTGTCCTGGATGACTCTTTAAGAAAATAATTGTCAGGTATTTGACCTTAAACCAATGCCAAATTTTAGAAACCAGTGTAAGGTAACAGGGCAGGGCCTTTAGCAAGAATTTCAGAAAATATTTTCCCAGTAATGAGGAAAAACAGAGTAGAAATTCAGATGGAAGTCAAAAGATACATTTATCACAATTCCACATCTTTCTCATTCATACCAGATGGAACTAATTTTTACTTTCCCTAGCTTCTCCACTTCATTCCATTCTTTATATACCATTTCACCTTCATTCCTCTTTTCTTCTTAAAGAAAAATGCACAAAATACTTCCTAAGTCACCATGTGAAAAGTAGGTGGAAGAAAATTCTGGACTATGTTGATAGAAACAAAATTATGAAATCAAGGATGGACTTGTTAACTGCAAAATAATCATACTCATTTATGGTATGAAAACTACCTTTACCAATTCACAATAACCAAATTCCTTTGGGCTAAACACCCATTGACAGATGACTGGATAAAGAAATTGTGGAATACATATTCAATGTAATAGTACTCAACTATTAAAAAAAGATGAAAGTGCTTGTTGAGACAAAATGGATGACCTGCAGATAATTATACTGAGAGTAATGCAATGAAAGAAAATGAAAGACAGATACCAAATTACTTCCCTTATTTGCAAATTATAGATAATAACATTCTATTGTGTTTTTTAGTGATTGCATTTGTACAAATTAAAGGTTGGTGGCAACCTTATATAGAGCAAGTTTATCAGTTTTTTTTTTTTAATTAGTTTTCCAACAGTATATACTCACTTTGTATCTCTTAGTCAGGTGTTGGTAATTCTTGCAATATTTTAAACTTTCCCATTATTTTTAGTATTATCTCCACTACAGTGATGTGTAATCTTTGATCTTTGATGACACTTGTTTTGGGGCACTACATGCATGTTCATCTAAGACAGTAAACTTAATTGATAAATGTTGTGAACATTCTGATTGCTCCCCTGACAGGTCAGTCCTCTTCTACATCCACCTTATGCCCTGAGGCACAATAATGTTGAAATTGGTCCAACTATAACCCTGTGACAACTTCTAATTGTTTAAGGAAAAAGCATTCTGAGTACCTCACTCTAAAATAAAAAGTTAGAAATGATTAAGCTTAGGGAAGAAGGCACAACAAAAGTGTTGAGACAGTGGATAGCTCAGTCTCTTATGCAAAACAGTCACACTGTGAATGCAAAAAAAAATGTTGAAGGAAATTAAAAGTGCTACCACAGTGAACATATGAATGATACGAAACAAAAGAGTTTTATTGCTAATATGAAGAAAATTTTAATTTTCTGAGTAAAAGATCATTCCCCTCCCAGAGAACTTAATAGCAAGGGTCTAGTGAAGGTTGAAAGAGGTGAGAAAGCTGTTAAAAATGTTTGAAGCTGTCAGGTTGGCTCATGAACTTTAAAGAATGAAATTGTTTCCATAAACTTAAAATTGTAAGGTAAAGCAGAAAGTACTAATGCAGAAGTAGTTAGCCAGAATTTCTAAGATAATTGATGAAGGTGGTTACATTATGCAATATATTTTATTTTTTAATAAAATTTTATTTTTTTAAATTGATTATACATGTATAAATACACATATATATTTTCACATCATTGTCTACCCCGAGGTTCTCCCAACACCTATCACCTGTGAACCATCTTAATCCCTTGTGGCCATCCCTCCCCCTCTCTTGCTCTATGTTTCAGTTTTGTTGACAGTTCTAAGTTATTCTTGTCCATTTGTTTGTTTCCCCTATATCCCTCATATAAGTGAGACCATCCAGTATTTCTCCTTTTCTTTCTGGCTTATTTCTGCCAACATGATTCTTCTAGCTCCATCCCTGTTGCTGCAAATAACATGTTTTTCTTCTTTGATTGATGAATAATATTCCATTGTGTACATATACCACAAATTTCTGACCTATTCATCTCCTTTGGGGCATTTGGGTTGTTTCCATATCCTGGCTATTGTAAATTGTGCTGCAATAAATATAGGAGGTGGGGTGTCCTTTTGAATTAGTGTTTTTGTATCCTTTGGGTAAATTCCCAGAAGTGGGATTGCTGGATCAAATGGCAGTTTCATTTTCAGTAGTGTGAGGGTCCTCCACACAGCTTTCCATAGGGCTGGACCAGTTTGCATTCCCACCAGTGGTATAATAGTGTTCCTTTCTCTCCATAGCCACACCAGCATTTGTTGTTACCCAGTTTTTTTAATATGGTCCATTCTTACTGGTGTGAGATGCTCTCTCATTGTGGTTTTTATTTAAGCAACATATTTTAAATGTGAAGTATTATTAACTTAAGATATGTACATTGTTATATATATACCTATGTATATATATGATGGTATTCCACATATTATAGAAAAGGGATTGTCCTTTGAAACATTTCAGAATTAAGTGAACGCTGTGAAGATCAATTATAATGACCATTACACTGTAGAGAGAAAAATTTCCAAAAAGTAATTGGAATCACTTTTTTGGGGAAGAATTGCTGCTCTCTACCAGTTGGTAAGTGTACTAATGGCACAGCATTAATTAAGAAACCCTTAATAATTAATTTTTATAAAAATAATCCAGGCATTAAATTTCTCTTTTCATATCAGATCATATTCATGTCTGAGAATTAATCACATTGTAGTCATTGCTAAATTATACTGTATGACAAAGAATTAGAGATGTGTCAAAGAGTCAGGGAAATGCTATTGCTAAATGACAAATAAATCCACAAAAGTGAATGTAAAGGAGACAGCACATATTTGTTAGTTTGGCATTCCAGTTATGTAGTGAAATTTGGGCCTATGGTCCCTTCTGGTATTTTGCTTAAAACTTTTCCCCTTGCCTGAAGAATTGCTGAGCATCTACTATTTTATTTTCTACCCTACAGTAGAAAAGAAAACCAGTACATCAATAGTTTTTGTCAATTGTCTTCAAGTCATTTGAGATAGGAATGATAACTCTGTAATGTTGGCTAATGTTTTTAAATAACCTTGACTTTCTTAATTCCTTTATGCCTGGAATTAAGCAACGTCAGGATTAGTGGTTGACTGTCCAAGAGGGTATTATAACTGAAAAGACTGATAGTTTTAGAATATCCACTTTTGGAATCAATATATACTAATTAATTTAAATGAATTGCTTTGAATTTATAGCAGAAAAGTTGACTTTCTCAGTGTGGCATATTGGAGTTACTTAAAGCTATATTCTAACTTTTTATGTATTTATATTATCCTCTTATTTTAGGTAGTCATTTTCTTAGGCTATCTTTTTTAGAAAAGAACTTACAAAATAAATAAGACTTCTGCTAAGATGTTACAAATCAATATTACCTCAGTAAAAAAAACAGTTAAAAGCAAATAATTAAATAGGGCTTATGATCTAATTTCTAACCATTGTGTTGCTTCTTTGTCATTTTCTTTCTAACATAAAGTTAAACTAAAACAAATTTCCTTTTTAATTTTTCTATATATTAGCTGTTAGTGTAATGGTAAGTACACACCACAACTTTTACAGCTTTTGAATTTGTTAGAAACTGGGAGGTAATGAAATACTATGGAAAGACAAAAAAAATTTTTTTGTTTTTGGATCTGGAGATACCTGCTTAAGGAAATGTGAAATGATGATGCTATTACTGCTCTTTGTAGGATTTAGTTTGATGGACAGAATTCCTTGAACTAGGGTGATATCTATGATAAAACAAGTCTAAAGTGTTATCAAGAGGGCTTGTTATATCTTGAATCAGATTAAGATTAACTTAAAACAAGGTATAGTATTAAAATGCTTTAAAAGTAATGCTTTAAACTTAAAATTAAAATTGAATATAAATTTAAATTAAAAATAAAAAAAATTTCACTCTACACTGTGAAGTTAAAAGATTACTTAATTTTGGTCTATGTATTCTTTGCTTTAATGTGCATTACTACTCCTAGAAGGACCGCTTACTATCAGGAGCAGAAATAGCAAGATCTTGGCCAGATATATTAAAGCGATATATTCTATTCATTTAGCTTATTAATACATATTAAAAATGCTCATTGAGTATCTAGGACATGTCAGTTGTATCTAAGAAGTTCTCAAAATGTATCCTTTTTATTTTGTTTTTTCCTGTTCATGTTTTCTAGCTAACTTTCTGAAAAGATTAGCTATCCTAATTTAGAAGAAGGTGAAAGTAAGAAATAGTGTGGAATTACCAATCATTTCCAAGTTGGAAGACAACCGCTTGGATTCTAGCACTTCTGGGAGAATAGGATCTAAAAGATAACGCTCGGGAAAAAAAAAAAAAAAAAAAGATTGAACTTACCAAAGACTCTATCTTCTTATTTAGGTTCAGATATTCTTGTGAATATGGCTTTTCAAATTTGCTATCATAGTCAATATTTTTAACTTTAAAGCTGATGTGATAGTAGAAAGGTGTCCTCCCTGAAAAGGAGAAAAAAGAAAAAATAGTTCCATTTTGTCCTTGTGTGACTACTTTCATTCTTTAAGAACACATATGAAATGGAATAGTCTGATGAAATTTCAGATAATTTCATATATCAAAGGTTTTGATTCCCAGTGATTACTGAAATAACTTTGACAGAAAGATGTTTATTAAATTATATTGTAATTCAATAATGTTGTCAAAGCTTTTTCATATAAAATTTCAAATTTTCAACTTTCAGGTTTGGGCAATCAGAGGCTTTTATTTTGCTATGAGAAGAAATATTAAAACATAGACTGTTTTCTTCAATTTTATGATCATTACAGATTATATTTGAGAAATCATAGATTGCTAGGTTTTGTCAATTATGAAGTACCTAGGAAATTGTGGCATGACTTTTAAATATTGCAACTAAACAGAGTCAAAAAAAATCAAACTTACAGTCTTAGAAAACAGAAATTAAGGAAATGATGATCATTAGGTTGAATTGTCTATCTTAATATAGCAAATATAGATTAAATTAAATTTTTTTGTAATATTTGTCAAATACCCCTCCACCCCATAGGCCAGAAGAATACAAAATAGATGTGCATGTGTGTGTGAGAGGAGACACAAAAAAAGAAAAGAGCATTTAGTAGTATTCTGACACTTTAGATCAAACGAACCAAATAGACTTATAAGAAAATTTTATCCAAAAATGGCAGAATACACATTTTTCTCAAATGTACCAGAACATTATCAGGATAGATTACATGATGCATCACAATGTCTATAAAATGCCATGTTAGAGAATGTTAGTAAATTTAAGAATATTAAATTATACCAAACATATTTACTAACCACAATAGTATAGTATTAGATCACAACTGAAGGAAGCTAGAAATTTTACAAATTTGTGGACGTTAAGCAAAATAATACTGAACAATCTTTAAGTCAAAAAAGAAATTTAGGAGCCCTGCCCGCCAGCAGGCAGATAGGCGACTGCCTGCAGGCCGGGTCCTGGCTCTCCGAGCTCCCTTGCTAGTGGGGAGCGAGGGGGGTCAGGCCTCTTGGGTGAGTCCCCCAGGAGGGGGGACAGGGTAGGGGGAGCAGGCCCCACCTGCCAGTAAGTGGCTGCTGATGGGCAGCTACTTACAGCCGGCCTGGGCAGTGCCATGTAGCCCCCAGTTCCTGGAAGCCAGGGGCATGGAAGGGCGAGCATGGTCCAGTCGGCTGCCCCACGCTGGGAGCTTCTGGCTGTGGGGGCAAGGTGGGGAGTGGGCGGGGGGCGCCATTTCTCTCTTCTTACTCCAGCTAAACTTCAGAATATGCGCAAAGCCAACCCCAACTTAGAACGGGTGAGGGACCAGGCAAAAGTCCAACCCACAGGCCTGAGCTGGACACAGCAGATGGACAAACAAGTGAATCAGTGCATGTAAGACCAGAAAAACAACCGTAGAGACACGATGTCACCATGCACACTTCTACACTCGCTGGGCCAAGAGTGGCGGGGATTTCATTTTGGAGATACATTCAAGGAGAGCAACACACCCTTCCCTCATTACCGGAGAGGAGAGGATGACCAAAAAGGGGATAATGGGCTCCACATCAAAACTGCAAACTGAAGCAGAGGAGATAATCTTCAAAGACCACTCGCAGAAGCCTGAACTCACAGAGAAACTTCTTGACCAAAACTGGCTGGGGGCAAGACCCCCAAAGCCCGACACCAGAGCCATAAGGAAAAGCAGCAAAGCAATAGAGATGGAATTGGATTGGAGAGGATGGCCTGCAGCAAGAAAACATGGACAGATCACAAATGAATATAACCTGGCCAGCCAACGCAAACTTAAGACTGAAAATCTAACAGCAAGTTTCGCCTAGACCCAACAACGCAGTCCCTCACCCAAAGAAAAGACACTAATATAGGAAAGAGACTAATGGACTCAGCACAGCTAAACAACAAAGAGTGGTGTTTGAGAGAATGGAAAGGGCACCAGAGGGAGGAGGGAGGGGAAAAAATAATAATAACACAGAGGTTGTAACCTAAAGAGCAAAATAAAATTGTATAAAATAAAAAAAAATTCAAAAGAATTAAAAAATTAAAAAAATATCTTGAAGCAAAGCTGAGCACCATGGCTCGTGCCCGTAAGCTTCAGCCTATGAAGTGGCTGAGGCTAGGGATCACGGTTGGGCAACACAGCGAGACCTAGTCCCAAAAAAATACCTGGATGTAGTGGTGTGCGCCTGTAATCCCAGCTACCTGGGAAGCTGAAGCTGGGAATTGCTTGAGTCTATGGTACCCCGGGCAACGAGAGCCTGCGGGTTCACAGGCAAAAATAGCGAGACCTAGTCTCAAAAAAACAAAAAAAACAAAAACAAAACAAAACAAAAAACAACAAACATAAAACAAAAGATCAACAAAACTAAGAGCTTTTTAAAAAAGATAAACAAGGGTATCTTCTAGCTCTCCTTGGTCTTTATGTCTTTAGATACATTTGCCTCTTTCAACTTAAACGAAAATAAAAAGATAAACAAAATGGACAAATCTTCAGCTAGATTGAGAAGACAGAAAACTCAAAATCAGAAGTGAAAGCGATATTATTACTGATAACATCATTATTACAGAAGTGCAAAGACTCTAAATAGGCGATTATGAACAATTGGACAAGCACAGCTGGATAATCTAGAAGAAATAGATAAATTCCTAGAAACAGATACTCTTCCCAGAAATATCATGAAGAAAGAAAAGCTGAATAGACCAGTAACAAGTAAGGAAAGTAAATCATTAAAAAAAAAAAAAACCACAAAAGCCATGAGGAAAAGTCAAAACAAGCTAACCATCAAACTGAAGCACACAGCTTGGGGCAAGGGGTAAGGGGGGGAGTGGTGGGAAGGGTGTGTGGGGGGATGAATCCTTGGGATTACAAAGATGTGAAATTTATATATAAATAAATTAAAAAAAAACAAAAACTTCTGTCACAGAAGATTACCAGGTGGTTTCATAAACATTTAAATAAGGATGCTGATTCTTCCCTTCCCAAATTATCTAAAAAATAGAAGATGGTGAACATTTCAAAACTTATTATGATGCCAGCCTTACCTGATACCAAAGGATATTACAAGGAAACTACTAACAAGTGCTTCTAGTGAACACAGGGGCAAAATCCTCAACAAAGTACTAGCAACTGAATTCAACAGTACATTAAAATCATACACTTTAAATAAATGAGATTTATTTTTTGGATGCAGGGATGATTCGAAATATGCAAGTCAATAAATGTGATATGCACTAATAGAACAAAAGATAAAAGTCACATGATTATTTGAATAGATGCTAAAGAAGCATTTGACAAAATACAACATCCTTTCATCTTGTAAAAATGCTCATCTTATTTTTAGAAGGAACATACCTCAATATAATAAAGGTCATATATGACAAGTCCATAGTCAACATTGTTCTTGAAAGTGAAAATTTGAAAGTTTTTCATCTAAGATCAGGGACTCCGAAAGACAGGGGTACTCCTATTCAACACAGTACTAGAAGCTTTAACAAATGACAGAAATCAGGCATGGAAAAGAAATAAAAGTCATCCAAATTGGAAAGAAAAGAGTAAAGTTTTTAATTTGCAGATGATGCAATCTTTATATATATAAATCAAACAGACTACACAAACAGGTTTTTAGGGTTAATTGAATTCAGTAAAGAGACGGGATACAAAATCAACATAGAGAAAATAGTTGTTTTTCTATACGCTATCAAGGAAGCTTCTGAAAGAGAAATAAAGAAAAACAATTCTACTCACTATAACAGAAAAACAATACAATTTTAGGAATAAATTTAACTAAAGAGAGAAAAGACTAAAAACTAGAAGACATTAAAAAAGGAGAGGGAGGTATCCCAAAAACCATTTACCGAAGTTGTGGTTTAAAGAACAAAAATAAATTAATGAATATTAAAAAAATAAGTGGCACAAAAAATGGAAATATATTTCTCTTTATGGATTGTAAGAATTAATATTTTAAAAAGCTCATGTTACCCAAGGCATCTATAGGTTCAATACAAGCAATATAAAAATTTCAATGACTTTTTTTTTTACATAAATAGAACAAACAATCCTAAAATTTATATGGAACCACAAAAAAATAGCCAAAGTAATTTTGAGAAAGAAAAAAACTAGAGGCAGTATGTTCCCTGATTCTAAATTATACTACAAGACAAAAGTAATTAAAACAGTTCTTACTGGCATAAACAGAGCTAGAGACCAAAGGAATGGAACTGAGAATCTAGAATAAACTTTTGCATATGTGATTAAGTAATATTGGAAAGGGGTGGCATGAATACCCAGTGGGGAAAGGACAGTTTCTTTAGTAAATGAATCATGAATGAATGAATAAATGAATAAATAAATAAAAAGTACAAGTACACAATGGGATATTAATCAATTATGTGTTGGCAAAGAAGGAAATCCTATTATTTTTATTTATTTGTTTATATTTTTGAGACTAGGACTTGCTGTTTCTGCCTGTGGAACCACAG
Organism: Uropsilus gracilis; assembly: GCA_004024945.1. Classification (NCBI taxonomy): domain Eukaryota; kingdom Metazoa; phylum Chordata; class Mammalia; order Eulipotyphla; family Talpidae; genus Uropsilus; species Uropsilus gracilis. The sequence goes on along the minus strand of PVHY01003628.1, from coordinate 17,817 downwards.
GCTCACATTGCCCAGGGTACCACAGACTCAAGTAATCCTCAGCCTAGCTTCCCAGGTAGCTGGGATTACAGGCGCGCACCACGTCCAGCTATTTTTTGGGACTAGGTTTTGCTGTGTTGCCCAACCGTGATCCCTAGCCCCAGTCACTTCATAGGCTGAAGTTTATAGGCACGCACCACCATGCCCGGCGGAAATCCTATTATTTGTGACAACAAGAATTATTCTTTTTTTTTTTCCCCTTTAAGATGAGGTCTCAATATGTTGCCCAGGGTAGTCTTAAACCCACAGACTCAAGTGATCCCTGATCTCTTGCTTTCCAGCACTTGGATTACAGGTGCATGTCACCACATCCAACAAGAATTATTCTCAAGAAGGCTATGAGAAATCAAATCTTATACAGAGAAATACAAATGTTGTATGATATCACTGATCATGGAATTTTAAAAAATCAAAGTAATGGTTTCAGGGGCTTTGGCATGCAGGAAATGGGAAAATGTTGGTCAAAGAGTATATATTGAATGAATACATTTATAAGTTATAAAGTGAATATATTTTTAAAATCATGTGCAGTATGGTAACTGCAGTTATAATATTGAATTATGTACCTGAAAATTACCTAGAGAGTAGATTTTAAATGTTCTTATCACAAAAATACATAATTTATTATGTGACACAATGGAGGTGTTAGAATCCTGGTGCTTTTAAGTGCTTATCCTTTTTTATTACATATGTGCATCAAATTAGTTCATACATCTTCAATTTTCATAATATTATATGTCAATTATAACTCCTTAAAGCTGGGAAAAGGGGACATATCCAAAGGAAGATAATATTTTTGTTACATTTTTTATTTACAAACAGTGTATTATTTCTAATTTTTTTTTTTTTTTTGAAGCTAGGTCTCGCTATTTTTGCCCAATGGAACCGCAGGCTCATGTTGCCCGAGGTACCACAGACTCAAGCAATCCCCAGCCTCAGCTTCCCAGGTAGCTGGGATTGCAGGTACACACCACCACTCCCAGCTATTTTTTGGGGACTAGGTCTCATTAGGTGCCCCCTGTGGGGCTCGAACAGATCCCAAGCCCTGCCCTGGCTTCCTAGGCTGCCACCTACAGGCATGCGCCACCATGTCTGGCTTATTTCTAATTTTTCTAATAGAATATCAAATCTGAATATTTAAGACACTTGAGGGACTATTAGGAATTACCAACTTGTTGGACATATAATATTACATATACTATATATATATAATATATATAACATATATATACTATATAGTATATATATATATAAGTTCAAACTGCCTAGCTCTATAAGAGTACTGAGTTCTGAATTAAAAGACATAACAGTAAATTGAATGCAACTGTTGTCACTCAGCAGCACTAGCTGACTAGCTAGTAATAAAAGATTAGCTGCTCTCATTCAAATTTGGAGTAGAACAGAGGAAAAACAATAATGACCTATCCTTTCTTCTATTTGTTATTTTCATTGTTTTTCCTTCCTGAAAGGAAGGGATATTATAATCCAGGTCAAATTCTGTTTTAGAGTCCCAGGGAGAACTAGATTCAGACTGGTTTTCCTCTTTGGATTTATATTTTTTATTGCTTACTTTAAAATTTTTGATCTCCAGTCATTTCACAAAAACTGAAGCATAACTGACAAAACATATTGATTTCAGAGGTACAACATAATAATTTGATATATTGCAAAATGATCACCACAAGTCTAGTTAACATCTCAAATATTTTTTATGCAAAATAAAAGTGAAGCAAGGCTTATCAGTGACTCAGTACAGACTTTACATGTGATTTCAAATAGGATCACATGTAAAGTTTTAAGATATCATCATCTTTTATGTTAACCTCTGTAAGGTAAATGAGTATCAGGGCTTTTCATGCCTTCCAACATTAGCTTCTACGACCAGCTGTGGTACCGTGCCCTTCCCATGATTGTACATACCTGCCCCAATGGGTGTGCCCATGTGTAAGTGGACTGACCTGGGCCTAGGAGGAGGGAATTAAAGTGCTGAATCACTCTGGGGGAAGGAGAGAATGCAAAGAGAACTCTAGAGAGACTGCAAAAGCAGACATGAGGGTGAGGGGGAATTTAGAGGTACTTGAGAGAGAATCAAGTGGCTGTTTATTTACTGTTTTTCCATCTGTTCATTATTAAAAATTCATCTTTCTTTTTGTTCTATTTTTATTATTTTAGATAGCACTTTTTATTTACATTGTTTTTCTTACATTGTTGTAGTTCCCATATTTCTCCCATCACAGCATCACCTGTGACAGATGACCATATTCCCCCTTTCCCCTCCCCCGCATATTTTATCCCTTTCCTCCTCCTCCTTGCTGAATGTTTCATTTCTATGGTCAGCTTCTTAATGTTGACTATTTCTTGTCCTTTTGTTTGATTTATCTATATTCTACATATAAGTGAGACCATCCAGTATTTTTTTCCTTCTAATTTCTATGAAGATAATTTCAAGGGCTCCAACATTCTTTAGATACTAGAGCTGATGATAAACCTACCAGATTGGGATGATGGCAAAACAATTCCCTCTCCCCAGATCCTGTTTATTGGTTTGGGTGGGAACATCAGTGTTGCTATAATTTAGTGCTCCTGGAGATTATAAGATGAGGCTAATGTTAATTAAGAGGAGGGCTTCCAGGTGTGCTGTAAGGCTTGCATCAATTTTTGGTCCAAGGGGAGGCAACGGCATCTGCTTTATGGGAATTCAGTAGGCACAGAACAGTGAGGCCCAGGTTATCTATATTGAAGCAGAAGTTTTGGCCTCTGGGGCAGGGGTGGCTTGGAAAGAGAGGGATGAAGTAACTCCAATTTTGCTTTTCCTGTAGGAGTTTAATGTACCAGAAATGCTCCTGAAACAAAGGACAGGAAAAGGTAGACTTTTGTCTATTCAATTCCCTTTGCCTCTGAATATGGTGGTAGCAGGCAAAGAATCTGCTGAAGCCTTTACCAGCATTTTGTCAAGATGCAGATTTGATTTAAACTCACTTGAAAACATCCAGAGAAGAAAGAGGAAACAAAATCAGATTCTCAGGTAATGTTATATCTTCTTCCCAGTCTCCCACAATCACCCAAATGTAAGGCTTTAGAATATGCTAGCATTTATTTCTGCACCTTTGCTATTGCTAACTAATAACTTTGTTTACAACTATGTTTTTCCTTTTTGGAAATGGAAATTAAATTCAGCTCTTCAGAATATTGTTCTTCTATATTCCAGACTCATCTCTCCATTTTGGTTTCTAATATGCCTTGAATAATTATCAATGATAAGTACTGAAAATGTTCTTTTGTGAAACATCAATTTGGAAGATATGGAAGACTACATGAGATGGTTGTGGTTGGGGGATATCAGTAAAGGAAGGATGTGTAGTGCTTAGTTTCTAGCTGCACCATCGGTTCACTGTAGACCAGGTTTAAGAAAATGCACATCTAAGCAGGATAATATTAATGGCACAGAGTTAACTTTACAGTTTCTGAAAAGGAATAATTAGCAGTGGAACTTCTAGAATTCTAAAACATTGCCTACTGACTTTTATAGTGGGTGATATATGGGACTTGATACTTGAATAAAACTATTCATGATTAGATTTAGATTGTGATTTTTTTTTCTAGGTGATCACAGCAGTGATTATGTATTTGGAAAACACTAGATACTTGATAGCAATTTGTCCCATTATAGGTGATACAACTTCATTCCCTTGTTTCACATGCCAGATTCCTTCAATGTTCCCCTTTGTATTTAAAAAAAAAAAAATCTAAAAAAGCTGTTCAAGGAAATAGATTTCTCTTGATTTCTTAAAAAGATGCCCATTTTTCCTATCATAAGTAGAATTTTTTTTTAATGCCAGAACCATATTGTGGGATTATGAAGGACTGATAATAGTTTCTGTGCACTATTACCTATGTGATTTCACACCTATCTTTCTAGCGTGTATTGACTGATCATAGTTTTTAATGGCAGCCAGTTGCTCCCACCCATTTTGGGATAAGATGAATCACCATAAATACCTTCAATTTGGCCCTTGACTTGTGTTAACATTTAAATCTTTCTGGGCCTACTGAATCTGACTCCAGAGAGTCAAAATGATGTTTTTGACAGAATCTTTTAGAGTAAACATCAAATTTGACACTAAAGAGATAATTCAGAAAAAGTATTTGATCACTTTGGGTCTTGGATAAGAAGAAAACAAAGCAGATAAATGAATATGAGAAGGAATTAATTTTTCCTGGGTTTTGAAACTTTCCCTTTTATTTATAGTTCTTTGAAAGTAAAGTTGCTATATTGGGGTCTGACAAAGAGGTAAATGCTATAGTTAGCATAGTAGCATTTAGTAATTTATAGTTAGCATAGGCGTATTTGGAAATACCATCCTAAAGTGGTAATATTGATTTAATGAACAGGAAAAGATGAACTTTCCCTTAAATAGCCAGAAACTTTAATTGTGATCACCTGTTTATTTTGTAATTACTCACAGACTAACAACAAACCTCTTGAGAAAAAAAGTCTTTTTCCCTCTTTTCCTATAGAAATAATTTGATTTGCGTATGCTAGGCACTATTCTAAATGCCTTATATTTATTAACTTACATTATTATCATATTTAAACCCAAAAGGTAGTGACATGAGCTTCCTTATTCTCAGATGGAGAAATGAGAAATAGGTTAAACAAATAACCCCAAATTAAAAAGCTAGCAGCTGGTAGAGCCATAATCCCAGTAGCTTCTGATTTTGTGTTATATCCATTAATGCTAAAGTATTCTCTTCAAATCTGGGTTGCCATTTCTTCCCAATGCCCATGAACTATTGTAAGACTGAGAATCATAATAGTGATAATGACTAGTATGGAATGTTTTACTTCATGTACCTTATATACTTTATATCTAATAGCTCAATATTTACAACATTTTAATGAGTGGGTTCCTTATATCATTTTCAATATATATTTGGGAAAACTGAGGTAGAGGTTATATGGAATACCCAATGTCAAGTTTGTAGGAGAGAACAAGAATTCACACCTTTATCTGTCTTACTATAAAACTCATACTCCACAATTCTCAATTCCTGGGATTTTTCTTTTCCCAGAGTACACATAGGACCACTATGCTAACATTTTTCTATATTAGCTCCTCACCTATATTCTGAACACAGATCACTGAAATCTGACTTTTAATTGAGAAAATGTTATTCTAATTTCTATTAAATCTCAATGAGCTAGTGCATTTAAGTAATGTCACATGTAAGAATTTTTGAGCTGTTTTCTTATTGAAAGAAGGTATGTTGTTCTCTTATTCTGCCTCCTAATTGAATGGAACATGGATATGATAAACTGGCACAGTCACTTTGGAAACTGGGTGTAACAACTAGGTCATGGGAGAGGAATAAAGGTGCTGTGTCCCTGACAGCTTAAAGTGATGTACTGAACCTGGGTTATTGACCTTTGAACACATTTGTATATGAACTTGTATGTATATATTGCTGTCTTAGATCAGTGGTTCTCAACATTTGCTGTGCTTTGGAACCACCTGAAGAATGTTTCAAATGATAATTCTCACTCCAGGCAGCATCTTTGAAAAGTGGCACTGTATAAATGAATATATTTTTTAAAAGTTTTCTAGCTGATTCTAAGTGTGGTCAGTGTTAAATCAATGTCGCAGTGAACTATGAGATTTGGTCTACTGCCTGGCATTGTATGACTGATGAACTATGAATAGCTTTTGCAGTTTTCAAAAGCTGAAAAAAGTCAAAAGGAGAATATTTTGTGACTTGAGAAATTATAATATTCAGACCTAAGTGTACATGAATCAAGTTTTAGGAGAAAGCATCCATACTCATTTATTTACATGCTGATTAACTTAGCATTATTATAATAGCCTTGAGTAATGGGATAGAGATTACTCTGTTTCAATAAGAAAGTGTCTATCATATCTTGCTTTTAGTAGAAAGTGTGCTAACCATGCTTTAAATGCCGAGCATTTTCAGTACATGGGTTTGTGTGAAACTCTGAAGACTCTTTTCCATTATGGCTAAGTACCCATGATAGCAACTAGCCAAGTACTGGCCATTAAGTACCTAGTAATCATCCAGTGAAGGCTTGGAGTTGAGTTTTCATCTTGATTTGGAATCCTTATTCTTTCTCCCATTGTATTTTATATTTTCAGAGCACTTACTCCCTCTTTTACAAAATTACCCAAATAGAGAACACATCATTTTTATATAGGGCTAGAGACAATAGAGAAAGTTATACATTCTATTATGAAAACCTGGAATATGCTTTGGTTTGTTCAGCTGTCCTTCTTTAATTACTATACCAAGTGAGAGAAGTTTTTACTGTACCAAGTGAGAGAAGTTTAACTAATTACTGTACCAAGTGAGAGATGGTTTTATGCTTCCAGGTTTGGAGTCTGGGATAGTGACTTAAAAATATCATAAAGTGATGATGAAATCATCATTCAAAAGAAGATTATCATAGGGTTTCTATCTGGTGCCAGAAGTTATGGATAAAAGTATAAATTTTTAAGTCATATTGAGATTTTGCTAATTTAGTCACACTTATGTAGGTTTCCAAAAAGATCTAATTTAATTTTTAATTTATACAAGATATTGTGGCACTTGTAAGGTGAAAAGCTGTTTAGTGACATTAAAAAGACAAGTAATTACATCTGAAGCTAATATAATGTTTTATGACTTATAATAAAAAATGAAGACAAAGGAAATAAAATCTAAGACTTGAGAAACTCTATTAAAGTACTTTACATAGCCTCAGGAGGATCTGATGTTCCTACAGGTTTACTATGACTTGAGAAAGCTCATTAGGAAGATTTATAATTCTGAGGCAGAAATATCCTGAAATTTTTTCTATTTTTATAAGCCACTACTGTTTATAATTTCTAGAAATAGCTATTGCTAAGACTAACTTAAAGAATGAAATGTTAAATATGTGATTCTCATGCTCATTTTACATGAATAGTTTCTTCTGGTATTACTGAAACTATTGGATGACTTCAGTATAAACTCTCTGGAAGAGGTGTTAAATACATTTATACAAACATAAGTATGTATTGTGTTGATATACTTATATATGTGTAAACTTGTATTTAAAATAAGTATATTTTATAGGATGCAATCATAAAACCATTTTGGTTTCAAGTTTTTAGTAATGAAAGTTGCATAGGGCACTAAAAATCACAAGCATGGTCTCAACTCAATAGTTAAAATATCTGAGTGTGTTTAGTAATTAAAATTTGTACTTGCTTTAAAATTAATATTTTTCTCCCACCAAAACTGGAGTTGAAGCCCTCATTTTCCACATCATTAACAGGATTTAGTCCTTTCTGCATCTTAATGGGTAAGACTTTGGCACCTAGCTTTGGTATTCTAGGAGCATAGATTATAATTAAGACTAATACTTTCTAGGTTTTTTTGAATTCAATGTATCTTTTACTCATTGGAGATGTCTCAACTATGGTTTGCTTATGGACAAGTGGAAATATTCTGGCTTGAGTATTTTAAAATCTGGAGATATATCTCACTTCCCTAACTTGAGATCTTATTACCCCTTTGGTGGTCTCTTGGCTAGAACTTAAGATGAGTGACTTCTTCCCCCTCTAGGTGGTTTATATATGTATCATATAAACCATTTATACAGTTTTTTTTTTGTTTTAAAGGCAGATCTTTCAAGTACCCAAGGATACTATCTATTCTCTACCTTTCTAGACAAGCACTACGTCTCCTGTACACTAGATGTTCCAAGTGTGAATAAGCATTCCCAAACTGACCAGAGTCTTTCAGGACCATAATGTTTTCTTTGAAAGTCCATCACTCAGCATACTGGGAAAGGGAAGCAATTCATCTATTCCTTACACAATTAGAGTGCTTTTAATGAAAGAGAAATTATAGTACACCTACTTCTAAAGATGTTTTCAAATATCTTTTTCACATCTCCTGTTTTCTGGGACTTATACATACTTGATGAAAAGATAAGTTATGTGTCTGTTTTTTTGAATGCATAGCTTTTACCCAAAGATTTATAGGCATATGCCATGACTATGACTCTTGGTTTGGCAGCTGAAACAGCTTGCATTACAATCTATCTAGTCATCTAGTTCTTTCAAACAATAAGTCTGTATATGTAATAAAAAGCTATATGTGGACGATGAAACAGATGGTTGCAAATACTTGGTTCACAGGGAGATGGCCTCTTTGCTTCCCTGTATACAGTTCTATTTCTGTGTAAATTTTTTTCCTCTTCTAAACAGAAATGAAAGTCTGCTTAGCTAGGTAGCTTCTTTCTTAAATATGAATACTTTTATCAGAAAATACTATAATGTTTGAAAGCAGCAGTTCTGAATCTGTGAGTCATGAATTATACACAATGGTGACAAAGTGGTAGCAGAAGATGATTCTGCAGAAAAATGTTTATATACATAACAAGTATTGTCTGCTAGACTTGGTAAACAATGGCTTTTGTACATATTACTAGTTTTCAAAAATAGAGATAATTAATTGAATGCAAACTAACTTAAAACATTACTAAACTTATAGTATTTGCTATTTAATAAATGTAGAGAATTTTTTTCCTAAAAAATAAAAAACCTTCATTTTTTAAAAGCTTAAGCAATATCAAGAACAGAATGGAGTATTCAAAACAAAAGAAATAATTTTAAAGGAAAATTAAATCTGAGGATCCCATATTTTTTCCTTTTCATTCTTCAATAATCGGAATGATATATTTTTGTGTAGACTTTTGAGAAGAAAACACTTTACAGAAAAAAATAGTCTTTGGAATAAGAACTTCCAACCCCAGATTCTTTTGTATTTGTTTAATCTGTAAATTCAGCAAACGTAGAGACTGTAATTAGTCAACAGTGTTTTCCTAGAACCTATATATTTACCAAGAATTAAAGAATACACCAAATATCTAGGTTCAGAATTCCTTATACCAAATGTTACTAAATAACAAAATTTGTAGTAAATATTAACCTAAGAAATTCTCTGCCAAGTAATCTTGTCTGATTCCTTTCTTTCTCCGACTCCCCAAAACCTTAAACTTCCATTAATGGAATTCATTCTGTTTTACAGGAGAGCCAGTCATAATTAGTACTTACCAGAAGTTGCAAAATAAGCAGTAAGTCCGATGACTACTGAGGCGATCATCAGCATTGAGATAGCTAGTGTAATCTTTCCACATCTTGTGAGTTTCATTTGTGTGTTTGCTTCTGTTCTTCTGAGCAAAAAGGACAGAAAATCAAGTTAATATGCTCAAGGTTTAGAAATCTCAGAAATAAATGTGGATTTAATGTGAAGTATAAAATGAATTGTTTTATTCTGGATTCAGTTTTACTACTTAACTTGGAAAGTATGTAAAATTACTGAACATGTTTAATCAGTACATAGGAATAATAATGGAAATACTAAAATCAGAATTCTTTTCATACAGCCATACATACAGGTGTCTCACTATGGTAAGATACAACTATAGGAATATAAACTCCATGTATGTAGACTACCTTTTGTTGAGAGGTGATAGGCAGCAAGCAAAGAGCCTAATTAATAAGCAAATACTGGTAAGAAGATATGGACAGTGGGGGGGGGAATGTTGAGGTCATAAATATTAAAGTATGTAAAATGGTGACAAGGAATGAAATGAGAATGATCATATTAGGTGCACTGAGATGTTGAAACTTGAGCAGACTTGAAACATGTGAAGCATTAGCCATTTAGATATCTGGAGTATTCCAGGCAGGGGGAGGATCTTAGAAGGACAATGTAGCAATGTGATTTAAGCAATGAAGAGTAGAAAGGGCCTAAATCTGAAGTTTGGGAAGTTTGGGACTGGAGATTCAGCTGGTAATATATATCAACTTTTTTAATCTTTTTCTTTCATTACACTTTTTTCATATATTATTGTTCATTTTAAAAGAAAATTTTATATTTTCCTTCATATGTATCTACTGGTAATATAAATCCATATATAGATTAGGCTCTAGAACTAGAAGAGATTAAAAGGGAGAAAATGTAGACGGATAAGAGAACCAAGATATGATCACCAGGGTACTCCCATATTAAGAGATTAGAGAAAAGAATAAAAGTGATTAAGAGGAAGCAACCAGTGAGTTCAGGAGGAAAAATAGAGGCATGTGTCCTGGAAGTGATTTTTATTGAGAATGCGGTGTTGAGGATGATGAAGGGGATAAGATTGTCTTAAGATGTTGCTGATCAATATATCTCAAATAAAGTGTGCAAATGAGTGTTGAAAATTGAACATTGAATCATATTAATGGAGGTAATTGGTCATCTTGATGAAAGACATGTTAGCTGTCCAAGGGTCATCAGACTGACTAGAGACTGGTTTGAGAGAAAATGGAAGTAAGGGAATAGCCAGTAGTCATGGAAGACTCAAAGAATTTGCTAAAAAGAGCTAAAAAATGGCACTATAAATGGTTATAGCAATAGGATCAAGAGTTTTATTTTGGAAGTTTATGTATTAGAAAATAAAATTTTACATATACTCATTTTATTATGAAAATTTATGCTTACAGACCATTTTATTGTATTAAGGAATGTATTTAGAGCGTTTAATGAATTCTATTTCTATCAAATAAATTTAATAACTTTACATTTCACAGTATTCATTAATTTTCTGAAATATTTTTAAGTACAGAAAAATGTATGCATTGTGATAGTCACTATTTTAAAAATTCTTATAGTCTAGACATTGGTCTCATGGAATTCCCATTTTGCAATTCACCTTCCCAGCCCTGTTTATAGTTTGTTGTTTTTTTATCGCAACAATCTCCTACAGAGTGAAAGGTATTAATTTTGATGAAGTCCAGTTTCTTCATTTTTCCAGTTTGGACAATACTTTTGGTGTCTAAGATTTCTGTTTAGCCCTAGATATCAAAGATCTTTTTATACTTTTTTCCTGAAAAGTTTATACATTTTAGTTCCCTTTTCATTCACTCTTTTTTTAACCTAAGGTAAAAGACTTAGGATGCAGATTGTTTTTGTTGAGCTTTATATTTTTCTTGGATGTTTTCTTGATATAGTATCATTTACTGAAAATACATTTTCCAGTCTTGAATTGCTCGTGTGCCTTTGCCAAAAATCAGTTGGATGTATTTATACAGTCCTGTTTCTAGGTCTTTTTATGTTCCATTGACCCATGTCTCTTTCACCTTCGATATCACATTACCCTCATTATATACTGTCTTAAAAGTATCTAGGTGGATTCCTTCCACTTTATAAAAAATGCTTTTAGTTATTCTGTTCCTTGCTTGTCTACATACATTTTAAGCAAGTTGTCTATATGTAAATAAGTGTGCTTGCATTTTGATAAACATGGCAGTAAAAGTGTATCAATTTGAACATAATTGATATTTTTACTATGATGAGTTTTCAGATTGAGGAACACAATGCAATTTCCCTTTTTATGAGCTCTTCCTTGGGTATCTTTCATCAGTGTTGTATTTTTCAGCATATAAGTCCTATATGTGTTATGCTAGAATTATGCACGTTATTTTTTAGGTATTTGTAAATGGCATTGTATTAATTTGATATCTATTATGCATTACAAATATATAGAAGTAGAATTAATTTTTTTGTAGTTATCTTGTATGTGTGACTCATTGGACTCCATTTTTAGTTGTGGGAAGATATTTTTCAGTAGATTCTTTGGCATTTTCTATGCAGGCAATCACATCATCTGCAAATAGGTTTAGTTTTAATCCTTACTTTCCAATATCTGATTTTATTTACCTTTTTAAATTAAGTCTTGACCAGGACTTCCATTAACTTGTTAAATAAGAGCCAGAAGAGTAGAATTTTTGTCTTGTGCCTGGTCATGAATGGAAAGCAATGCATCATAAATTTTGATATCTAAGTTTTTTGAAGATGCTTCTTTAAAATCCAGGAAGTTTCCCTCTATGTTACTTTTCTGAGAATTTTTGTTAATGGTGTTGAATTTTGTCAAATATTTCTTCTTTTACATCAAACACAGTATTTTTTTGGGGGGGGTTGTTAATATTGTGGACTATATTGACTTTTTTTGAAGCAACCCTTCACCCTTGTTTGAATGACATTTGTTGTTTCTTTTTTAGGAGGACTTTTCATTTAAATTTCCTTAGAATTCACAAGTCTATTTAAATGGCCTACTTTATATTGGGTGAGTAGTACTACTGTGTATTTTTCCAAGAATTGGTCCATTTTTTCCAAGTTGTCATATTTATTCATCAAATGTTGCTGATAGTATTTCCTTCCTCTCCTTTTGATTGCTATAGGTATATAGAGATATTCCCTATTTAATTTCTTCTACTGGTAACTTGTGTCTTTTTTTTTTAATTTTTTTTTTATTTGACTAGTGGTTTACACCTTTTATGGGTCTTTCCTAAGGTCCATTGTTTTGATTTTTGTCTACTTTTCTGTTTTCAATTTCAGTAATTTCTGGTCTTTATTATTTCCTTCCTTTTGCTTACATTGGTTTTGCTTTATCATTTTTCTAAGTACTTGAGTGGGAACTTAGATTATTGATTTGATTGTATATAATGTTCTAAATTTTCATTTCTCTACTGTTCTAGCTTTGTCTCACAGCTTAGTTCTATTTTCATTCATTTCAATGTATTTTTTTGAGAATTTCTCATTGAGCTATCAATTATTTAGAAATGTGTTTAGACAACTAGTTTTATTAGATACTTCCTTTTTAAATAAATTTGATTTTTAGTTTAACTCTTATGGTTAGAAAAATACTGTATATGACTTTATCTTAAATGTACTGAGATGTATTTTTTGACTTTGCAAATGATGTATCTTGGTATATACCCCATTGACCCTTAAAAAATATGTTCTGCTCTTCATGGTAGAGTTTTCTATAATGTTGATTAGAGCCTATTGATGTTGCTGTTATTCTATATATTGCTTTCCTCTGTAGTTAACCCTTATTGAGGAGATGTGTTGAAGTCTGCAACTATAATTTGGATTTTTAATAATTTCTTCTTTCAAATCTATTGACTTTCTATCACATGTTATGCTGTTTCTCTCTTTGGTAATATACTTTCAAGGAAAATTTACTTTTTTCATCATTATAAAATACCCCTCTTTCTCTGATAATTTTCTTTACTCTAAAGCCTGCTCTTTTATCAGATATAGATATAGATTATATATCTATATCTATATCTAGCTAGTCTTCCTTTCGTTTGAACAATATTGCATGGTATACCTTTTCCATCCATTTACTATTAAACTGTCCCATATTGGTAAAGTCAGTTTCTTGTAGACAGTGTGTGATTGAGCTATAGTTTCATATCCATTCTGTTAATATCATCCTTTTACTGGTATGTTTAGGCTATTTACATTTAAAATAACTATGAATATTTCAGAATTCAAGTGTACATTTTTAGTTCCTTAATAAATTCTAGAAACTCTGGGTGTTTATCTTAATTCACAGACTAATGGGATTATAGGCATTAATGACACATACTACTTGGAAGCAACAGTTATCCAGAGTAAGAGAATAACAACAGTAAACTCTTTTAGATACATTATCATATTATTTATGAAACAGGAGGCAACTTCTATTCCATGATAGCTATGTTTCAATATTATTAAATGATGTTTTTCTTTGGTGTACACAGAGGTGGAGGAAAAGTCTCTTTAGAGGTTAAAAAATTTACTGTTTAGTTTATGAGCATTTTCTATGTGCAAGACCTTATGTTAGGTAAAGGGGTGTACAATAATGAAAAAGATTATTAAGTGAAGACTAAATAATGAATAAGGCTAGTAAATATAAACTGCAAGAACTGTAAAAGTTTAATTTGGTTTTATATACTATATTATTATACTAGTTTGCAAGCATACCAGTAGTACTAGTTTGCAAGGGCTGCCATAACAAAGTACCACAGGCTGGGTGGCTTCAACAACAAAGATTTATTTTCTTATAGTTCAGGAGATTAAAAGCCTGAGATCAAGGTATTGGCAAGTTTGGTTTCTTCTGTTGAAGCCCCTCTCCTTGGCTTATAGATGACTGTTTTCTCCTGTGCCTTCATATGGTCTTCCTCCTGCGCATACCTGTCTCCGAATTTCCCCTTATAAAGACACTCATCCCATTGGATTATGGTCCATCCTAACAAACACTAGAGACCCTATTTCAAAATATAATCACAATCTCTGAGGTACTGAGGGTAAGGACTTCAACATATGAGTTTTGAGATAACATAATTGAGTTCATAATATTTTAATGTTTAGAATATATACTAATACAATATTTTAAATAATTTACTTTGTATTACATTTTTTATATGTTTTCATACTAAATAACACTAAGAACAATATCTTAGGTATGCTTGTGTGTTTGTGGACATGGGATGTTTCTCTATATATATATCATATAAACATACATATATTGAAATGATCTTACTAAATATTAGTTTGAAACACATACATTAACTTGATTTTTATTTGCAAACAAAATCAACTATTATGAAATTTGTTTTTTAGTCTCACCAAGACAGATAATATTCCCCGAAAAGATAATACTACCTAGATACAAAAAAGATAAAAGTGCAAGTCTAAATCTTTTTTAGATTTATTTTATTTAAAATATTTTGACAATTCAATATATTGTTGAATTTGTTTGCACTCTGTACATAAACTATATATCAACATTTCTGCGTAAGTTGATAGCAATAAACTTTTTGCCCATAAAAAATAATTATAAGCTATTTTGCTATGTAAATACTTCACGGCAATACACTTTTCATGTATTGAAAATTAATGATCAATTCACTTTGGGTGTCAAGAATACTGTTTAAAGTTCTTGAAAAAATAATAAACTAAATGATGTGGTAAACCCGGCAACTGAAATGTCTGCAGATAAGAATATTATACAACAGCACCTACCATACCTATAGATATGTTTGCACATTTCATTCATCACAGTTAGCCATGGGATAAACCTCAATGAAAATAGGATAAATGGAGTATGAAATTTGAGTTATTAATATTTACATTTCTCACCTGTGTTCTTTCACAGATTGGACCATATAAAGATTCTGCTTTTGAAAATGGATAACTTTACAGTAATTCAACCTATAGATACAGATATATTCATTTTTCCCCTTATTTGACTGTCAAAAGATTCTATTCTACAGAAATCTGTTTATTAGGTAATATTGTTTAAGCTTCTCTCCAGTGTAAAGTTCCTAGAATGACAAATACATGCTTAATTGCTGGAAGGGACTTTGCAACTCATCCATTCCAGATTCTTAATTTAAAAAAAGGAGAATTTGTAGGATAATATTTTATCATTAGAGCATTTGAAGTTTAGAGAAGATAAATATTTTAGGTAGATTTCTCCTTTGGAAATAATCATTATATAAAACTTATAATAATTTGTATATTTAAATTAGGGTTAGTTAGAATTAGGGTTATTTTGTGATGTCCAGGAAGAAACCTAAATTGTAGAGATCACTTTAACTTGCAGCTGTCACTTGTCATCCAGTCAAAATCTAGAACACCACAATGACATGTTTTTATTCACAAATGTGAAATTATAGTTAATAAATAAAATTTAATTTTTAAGGCAAATGAATTAAGTGTTCATTTCTGTCATTATCACCTGAATTTTCTAAAATGTAGGTGTTTTACTTGCAAAGGACTTTAATAATTTGTGAAGTCATTATTGTGTGTTCCTATATTCAAAAGGAAATAATTAAACTTTGTAATCTATTTTCTTGAAAGTATCCTCTAAAAACAATGCCAGTTATACAAATACCATCTCTCCAAAATCTTTTTTATTATGGGGATGTTATATGAAACAACTTATTCAGCTGGTATTGAATCTTGAATGGAAATAAAGAAGAGAAAAAACTTTTTGATTTTAGTAGCATACTTCAATTTTCCAAAGTGTTTATTTGCCAATGTGTATCTTGAAGTCTTTGAAATGTAATAATGACATGATGGTAATAATATTGAGGCTTATTTTGCAGTTTCTGACTGAGTTGTTGGCCAGTTATACTTGAAAAAAAAATTCCTTAAAGAACAAACTTGCAGTCTTCCTATTTAGGAATTTTAGGAGCTAGGCAAGTTAACGTGTACATAAAACACATTATTTAGAAGCCAAAATCAAACACTGCTACCAGAGATTGAACTAATAAAATCTTACAAATTAACAGTAAAATTTTGATGGAAAAGACTTCAGGGCTTCTCTTTCAGTTAATTAATATAAATTACTAATGATTGTTTAAAATGACTAATTATTAAAATTGTCAGGATATTACTTTCTGTCCAATATATTGTGATCTAGGATATCAAAATCAGAAAAGTTGTCTAAAATTTTTACTTAAAATATGGGTAATGGTCATAGGTCTTTCAAGGCAAGCATTTTGTTAGAGTGCCAGGAAAGACAGAAGTGTGTGTAAACTTGTGTATTTGTGTACTAATTTGGTTAAGAATCAAAACAGAAAAATGATTGTCCATCTGTGAATGCCATCAGCCAATCAGCACATTTTAATTTTCAGGCCATTACTTTTTGACCAAGTGCCATTACTAGTGGTAAGAAATAGAGTCCTCTCTTAATGATGCTGTTCTTATTATCAATTAAAATGTTAAATTACATCATTGAAAATGTATAGTAGCAAAACATATGATAGTACCTAAAAATTAAAATCTAAAATTTTGTCTACTATTTCCTATAGGTAAAATAACATTGTAAACGTAAGTATAAGTGCCCCATTATCAAAATTACATCATTAAAAACAATACATATAGCTAGTGTCTTTCAATTTTCAAAATATAAAGGTTTTAATTTTCAACATGAAATTACTTAAAAGTAAAATTCTCCAATTTAATTTCAATTTCAGCAATCACATGATTATATACCTATGTGTATGTCTATTGTAGTCTTTTCTAGTGCGGTGGGAAGATTTCTCACAAAAACGCTACTACTAAAAGCTATCATTCTTAAATGCTTCCTCATATTTAGCATATATAGGTGATGTTTCTAGTAAAAGGTTATTTGAAAACATCAAAATACAAAAGCCACTTAAGTTGGGTCCTTTCAGACAGTTCACCAGAGAGCAGTGACAACCCCTTGCCAGCCCTCTGTAGCCCACCTGTTCCGCAGCAGTGTCCACGCCTGCTCCCTCGGCGAAGCCTGCCCCTTCGCCATCTTCTGTCTGACTGCTGGGAAGCACAGTCATTCATCACCTATTTAGCTTATGAGATCCTGTGGTTTTTGTGTGTTTTATGATAGTAATATAATGATAATGTTTAGCACTTACACAACTTTTCATCTTCAAAGCACATTCTGGACATTTACTAATTAATTTTACACTAGTAAAACACGAGTTGTATATATGCTGCTTCATAATGAATAAATCATATGACCCAAGTGGAGGCAAAATTTAAAATTCATTGTGAGTGAGATAGCAATAGGGTCACCGAGTTCGAGAATGACACTGAAACTTTAAGACTTGTATTATTTAGATCTGGAGATGAGCATTTGTACTTTTTGCTCCTTGAACTCCCTTCCAAAGATTATGGCAGACTTCTTTACTGCTTTCTTGTGGAAGGCCAATGTTTTTTTCAAACTCTAACCCTCTATTAAGATCTGAATGCTCTCCAACTCATTACCTCCTTCTACCTATATATGATCCTTTCATGAATCCCTCCTTGAAATTTTTACTGCTACCCTTAAACTGGTGCTCACTAAAGAATTTCTCATGTCATGAAATCAAAAGTGTACTTTTTTTATTTTTTTATTTTTTTATTTTTTTTTTTTGACTTTTTTTTTTTTTT
>PVHY01003627.1:7186-105384 GCA_004024945.1 Uropsilus gracilis | reverse complement strand
TTTTGCATATCAATGGTAAAGGTGATCAGTGAAAATGCTAATGAAGAGTGTGTAGCCTGCTTTGTAGAGAGTAGCAGGCAAATAAGAGTATCCAGTTAAGGTTAAAGGTAATTGCAAAGGAACTGCCTGTAGCCTGCTTTGGAGAAAGAAGCAAGCAGATAGCTGTATCCAGTTAAGTAAAGACAGAAAGTCTCTTTTTTACCCTGTTTCATATATACACAATGGAATATTACGCATTAATAAAAAATGACAAATTTGATGATTTTTTTTTGTAATATGAATGTACCTAGAAGAAATCACATTAGCAGAAACAAGTAGGAAGGAAAAAGACAGAAACCAAATGGTTTCACTAATATATGGACAACCAAACGAAAGTACATAACTGCAGGAGGGTGGTGGGTGACCCCCAGGGATCACAATGATGTGAAATATATATATGTATATATAAATTATTTTTAAAAAGAATTGCTGGGTAAAATATTTGGGCAGTGAGGGGGCAGTGGTGGCTACTTGTCTTTTAAAATTTGATTTAAAGTATATTACAAATATCAAGGTCCCATGATTAATAATTAACTTAATATTTAGAAAACAGATAAAGGTACTCATAATTTCTTTCCAATCAGGCCACAAAAAGAGTCTTCATAGTATCCCAGCCCCCATCTAGTCTGGTAACTATCTCTCCACTCTCCTTTTAAGCTAAATGTGTTCTTCCATGCTAATCTGTATCTTCCATGGCAAGAGAGAGGTGCCCATGAGTAGTTATTCACAATGCCTTGGTTCTTTCTAAGCTATTCATATAGAAACAATGTTTCCAGGGGGTGGCCACAGGTGTTTTTTTGTTTTGTTTTGTTTTGTTTTGAGACTAGGTCTCACTATTTTTGCCCGTGGAACTGCAGGCTCTCGTTGCCCGGAGTACCATGGACTCAAGCAATCCCCAGCCTCAGCTTCCCAGGTAGCTGGGATGACAGGTGCGCGCCACCACGCCCAGCTATTTTTTTGGAACTAGGTCTCGCTACAGGTCCCAGGTGTGACTCGAACCGTGATCCCTAGCCCCAGCCGCTTCATAGGCTGAAACTTACAGGCACGAGCCACCATGCCTGGCCTACACAGGTGTTTGTCTTGCCCGGGGTATACAGGAAAATATAATTCATTTTTGCTGGTATAATATTTATTGTTCAGTATTATAGATGAAACTGTAACATATTCCAAACATGCCTTCTCTTGAACGTTTAGGCCATAGTCACTACATTATGAGACTGTCCTGTGTTTTATTTTATTTATTTTTTATTTTTTGAGAGATGGGAAAAAAGCATAAAATTTTATTTCAGAGATCATGTTTTCTATTTCTCTTGGTTTTTCTCCACAACAAATAGCATATAGTAAGCATTCACTTGATATTGAATTGTTATTTTTGAATGATTCTCATTGTATAAACTTAACAAGTAGTCTAAATAAAAATCTATTATTTTCCAAATGACAAATTCTAAAAAAATCCTTTCTCCCATACTACACAGAATGTAGTAATACATAATTTTTGAGTTTTTAATGAAAGAATACTTATCATTAGCTTACACATAAATGGCATGTTTGAACTGTGCCTTTTTTTTTTTACTTTAAATATATATTTGTATAGGTTAGATATAGGAAACAACATTAGTGAGCTTTTTAAAATACAAACCTACACCTTTTTTTTGCATATATATGTATATTTATATTTATATTACATTAGTCCATTATTGTGTACCCTGGGGCTTTCCCACTTCACTAACATTTGTTAACTATCCTGATCTTTTGTGCTTTTCACCTCCCCCACCTTCTTCCCCCTCCTCCTCTCTGCTCCATGGTTCAGTCCCATTGGTTGTTTTCATTTTTTATTTGTTTGTTTGATTTTCCCTATATCCATCATATAAGTGAGACCATCCTGTACTTCTCTTTTTTCTTTTTGACTTATTTCTGGTAATAGGAGTCTTTCTAGTTCCATCCAGGTTGCTGCAAATGACATGTGTTTGTCCTCCTTGATGGATGCGTAGTATTCCATTGTGTATATGTACCACATTTTTTTAGCCAATCATCTGTTTGGGGGCATTTGGTTTGTTTCCAATTCTTTGCTATTGTAAACAGGGCTGCAATGAACATGCACGTACATGTGTCCTTTTGAATTAATGTTTTCATATTCTCTGGGTAGATTCCTAGTAGTGGGATTGCTGGGTCGAATGGTAAGTCCACTTTCAATTGTTTGAGGGTCCTCCACACAGTCTTCCATAGTGGCTGGACCAGTTTGCACTCCTACCAACAGTGTAAGAGAGTTCCTTTTTCTCCACATCCACGCCAACATTTGTTGTTGTCTGTTTCATTTATACGGGCCATTCTTACTGGTGTAAGATGGTATCTCAGTGTGGTTTCACTTTGCATTTCCCTGATTATTAATGATGTAGAGCATTTTTTTGTATGCCTATTAGCCATCTGTATCTCCTCTTTGGTGAAGTGTCTTTTTAGTTCTTCTCCCCATTTTTTGAGTGGGTTTTTTGCTTTGTTTTTGTTGAGCTATAGGAGCTCTTTGTGGATCTTTGTTATCAGTCCCTTGTCACTTGTCTGGAGGGCAAAAATTTTCTCCCAGTCAGTTGGTTTCTTTTTGTTTTTTTTTAATTGTCTCTTTTGCTGAACAGAAACTTTTTAGTTTGATATAGTCCCAGCTGTTTATGTTTTCCTTCATTTTTTGCCGGCTGTAGTTGTTTCCCCAAATGGCTTTCTGAGGTCAAATCTTCTATGTATTTTATGGTTGCAGGTCTCTCTTCCAGGTCCTTTATCCATTTTGAGTTGATTTTTCTACAGGGTGTAAGGGAGTTGTCCTGGTCCATTTTTTACAAGTTTTGATCCAGTTTTCCCAGCACCATTTACTGAAGAGGCTATCCTTGTTCCAGGGTATGTTTTTTGCCCCTTTGTCAAAGATTAATTGATCATATGTGTGGTTTTATTTCTGGGTATTCAATTCTGATCCATTGGTCTGTTTGTCTGTTTTTGTACCAGTACCATGCTGTTTTAAGTATAATGGCTTTGTAGTACAGTTTGAAGTCTGGAATAGTAGTACCTCTGTTCTCTCTTCTGTTTGTCAAAAGGGTTTTGGCTATTCGGGGTCTTTTGTTATTCCATATGAATTTCAGTAATTTTTGTTCTATCTCTTTAAAATATGTCATTGGGATCTTTGTTGGAATTGCATTAAATCTGTAGATGGCCTTTGGTAGTATGGCCATTTTGATAATGTTGATTTTTCCGATCTATGAACAGGGAATGTCTTCCCATTTTTTTACATCATCTTCTATTTCTTTTAAGAATGTTTTATAGTTTTGTTTGTATAGATCTTTTACGTCTTTTGTTAAGTTAATTCCCAAGTATTTGATTTTCTTTGGTGCAATGGTAAATGGGGTGTTTTTTCTAATTTCTTCTTCTTCTGATTGATCCTTTGAATATATGAATGCTGTTGATTTTTGTGTTGATTTTGTATCCAGCCACCTTACCAAATCAGTTTATTATTTCAATCAGCTTTTCTGTCGATTTCTCTGGGTTCTCTACATAGAGAATCATATCATCCGCGTATAATGATAACTTTATTTCTTCGTTCCCTATTCGGATCCCTTTTATGTCTTTCTCTTGTCTTATGTCATGTGTTTTAATACCGAACGCATCAACACCTGCAGGACAGGAAAGAACAGAAGGGACATGCATGGGCTTACAGGAAGAATAAACTCTACTTCTTCAAGAAATGTGCATCCTTTGTCTGGCCACCACAGGACAACACAGTGTCTTCATGTCAATGAACCCAAAGGATATTGATCAGAGGACTCATTACTCTGGCACAACAATCCCAAAAGCCCTTGGAGAAAATAGGCTATTTTGTGCTGAGGACTCTTTGGCATGTAGCCTGCGAAAGAAATGAGCAGACTGCCCCGAAGGCCAGCAGCAAGGGGTGCCAGGTGAAGGATTTCTGCTACCATGACCAATACCCTTAGGTGCTGGAACCCAGAGATGGCTCTGCAGGTAGACGTGGACACTCAGGAGCCAATGCATGGCCTACACGGGCAGCTCAAGTCCAAAGTGAATTGTCAGTAGCCCAAAACCTGAGTTCTTCTCATGGTTGTTGTGTCAGTAGCTCAAAGTCAGAAGACCAGTTCTTTTCTGGCAACTCAAACTTAAATGTCATAACACACTGGGCAGTAGGAACAATCTCCTTGTCAGCTGAACTCCTGGAATCGGGACCTGTCCACGGAACCGCAGAAGAGCCGCCATAAGCCTAGGCTCAGAATTCTTAGGGCAACGACTAACTGCTGATGCTGGACAAGTTCGGAGAGCAGTTCGAAGAGAGGAAAGAGAGACCGGGAGCCACATGAGCCAGGAGTGTTGCTTGGGGGGCACAATAGCAGCCAGGCCATCCCGGGCACTTGAGGGGACAGAAGACTTCAAGGAATGCCTCTTTATCACAGAGCCTTTTCCTGGGCCCTGCTGGTCAAGGTCTAGGGATGTTTCTTTCAGTGTTAAGGGTGCTGAAGTGAAGAACCTGGGTTCTTTCCATAGGAAAGAGATCCTTAGTAAAGATTTCCAAACTCTTCTCTCCCCATCCCTTTTCTCTGTGCTGTGTCTTTCTGTGCCTGTCACTGTATCTCTCCTTTATGCATGCACACACGCACGCACATGCACACGCACACACACACACACTTTACTAAACAAACCTTACAGGGAACACCAATATATAAAACATGCCAGGCACGGTGGTGTGTGCCTGTAAGTGATAGCTTATGGAGTCGCGGCGGGGCCTGGGGATCGCGGTTCGAGTCCCACTTGGGCAACACAGAGAGACCTAGTCCCAAAAAATAGCTGGATGTGGTGGTATGTGCTACCTGGGAAGCTCAGGCTGGGGATTGCTTGAGTTCATGGTACCACAGGCAACATGAGCCTGCGGTTCCACCGGCAAAAATAGCGAGACCTAGCCTCGAAAATAAATAAATGAATAGATAAACAAACAAACAAACAAATAATAAAACAGACATGCCCAGGTGTGGTGGTTGAAGCAGGGCATGAGGGTTCCGAATCTAGCTGATGGCCTGATTCAACACCTTCCCCTGAGACACCTCTGTCTCCCTGGAACCGTGAGAAAACCTTGGGACTCCGTGGAACCCATTTTGAAAGCTACAAATCTGAGGAACACAACAGTAGAGTCTGGGGTGATGCTCTTCAGCCCCTTAATGGTATTGTAGCAATTCATGTATATTTCCCAAGTGGTGCTTTCTATTCCACAGTGAGAGTTTATCCAGGAACTTAAGTCGCTTTATTTAGCTTTTTAAGCTTCCCTTGTTCCTTGAGTCTGATTTCAATATTGATTAATTCTTGCAGTTTTCAACACCTTACACAAGACCATAAAGAAACTTTACAGAAAGGAGCTGTTATTTATAGATAATGTAAAACATCTCTCCCCAAATGTGAAACACACACACACACACACACACACACACAAAAGGTTTACCCAAATGCATTGGAGCAAAGCATGTCAGTGAGTGTTGCACGTCTGTGTGAGGTTCTGTGACAAGGGAGTTGTCTGGAGTTCCACTCCAGACCCACTGAAAGTCATGTAATTTGCTTTTGTCTTGTTTTCAGACTCCCTTTACCGAATGCCCACAGGAGGCGCCCCTGTTTTCTGGATAACAGTGGGCACTATTGTGCTTGCGCTGGAAGGACTGACAGCACGGAGGCTGCCCTCAGTGCCCTGGCTCCAGAGATAAAAGGGCTGCTTTGAAATTCATGCTGAAAAAGTTGACAGTATTTTCATTATTTTGGTGAAGCCTAACACTGGAGACCTATTACAGAAGTAGCACTCTATACCCAAAGCCCTGTGAAAGAGGAGAAATTCTACCTACCTACAATGTTCAGAGACCTTTGAAGAATTGCTCAAACTTGTTCTTACTGTCCTCCTTCCACTTCCACCATCTACAGTATCAGCTGCCAGGCCAATTCCTGTGGGGAAATGCACACTATCAACCCAGCTATTTGGTCACCCTCCCAGGGCACCATTCAGGGTCACTTCTGAGGTCTTCTCTCTCCTCTTCCTCAGAATTAAAGCACAGCCTTGTGCTTTAGACTTTGTCTTTGCACATTATGGTTTGCACTTTATTGTGTTGTATATTTCAATAAGACGATCCTTGTTGACATGACTGCAGTCTTATTTTCACTCGATTCTCCTAACAGTGTCAACAGCACTTGAGGGGTCTGGATTTTCCGATACTTGGATATTAATCGAGAATCCCACCTATTTAATAGATTTAAAAACAAAACATGTTTTAAAGGACAAGAAAAAAAAAACTATCAAACTGACAACAGATCTAAAGCAAACAGTAAGGGTAGAATTGGGAGGGATTTGGGAGATCAGGATGATGGTTCACAGGGATACAGTGGGGGGAGAGCTTTGAAGTATATAGTGATGCAATATATACATGTAAAATGCAAAAAAAAGTTTTTAATCATCCTCCAGGTTGCCGTACCTGGAGGGGAGGCCTCAGCTAGGTTTGCGTCTTCTGGTACAGAGGGAGCAACGGGGTGCAGGCCAGCTGCTCCCCTACTCCGGGGTTCGCTGGGTCACTCTGGCTGCCTCCATGCAGAATGGGGTACCGCCCCTTCCGCCCTGGGTTCAGGTGGGAGGGGCCATACCCCCTCCAAGTTGCTGCACCTGGGAGGGAGGACTCAGGTAGCCCCCCAAGACTGGAGAACCCGGGAGGAGGGGCCGGGTGGGGTTTTAGCCCCATCCACCAGCAGATGGTTGTTGCACGGGGCAGCCATCTGCAGCCAGGATCAGCCGAGGCATGTTACTCCCAGCCCCCAGCCAAAGGAGGACTTAAATGGCACAGGCATGGCCACCCGGCCCCACCCCCATGCAGGGAGGTACTGGCAGGTGAGGAGGGGGGAAATGCCCCTTCCATTTTACTCTCATTCCAGCCAATCTTCAGGAGAAGGAAGAACATACATAACACAAACCCCATCATAGAACGGGTGAAGGACCAGGTAAAAATCCAGCCCACAAGCCTGAGCTGGACAAGGCAGATGGACAACCGAGAGAACCAGTGCATGGGAGACAGGAGAAACGACTATGGAAACACGATGTCACGAAGCACATCTATGTGCTTACCAGGTCTGGACCTCAGTTCGGAGATGCCTTCTAGGAGAGCAAGGCACCCTGCCCCCACACCACGGGAGAGGAAAGGAAGGTCAAAGACTGGGAGCATCGACCCCACAGCAAAGCTGCAAACTCAGGCAGATGATCTACAATGGCCAATCACAAATGCCTGTATCTACAGAGAAACTTCTTCACTGACACTGGCAGGGGGGTGAGACCCCCTAAATTTGATGCCAGAACCATAAGATAAAGCAGCAACCCCCAGAGATGGGACTGGAGAAGACAGCCTCCGAGAAAGCATGAAAAGACCACAAATAAATACAGACTGACTGCCCATCGCAAACTTAAGACCAGCAAGGCATGCCTGGCTCCAAGAACACAGTCCCTCACCCAATGAAAGAATACGACCCCAGGAAAGAAAGAGACTAATGGACTTAACACAGACTAGCAAACAACAGAGTGGGATGTGAGAGAATGGAGGGGGCAACAGAAGGGAGGGGGAGGTGTCCCAAAAACCATATACTGAGGTTGTGATTTAAAGAATAAAAATAAATAAAAGCTAAAAAATTAAAAAAAAAAAATCAGGTTCAAAGTAAAACAAAAAAAACTCAGAAAAAACAAAAACATGTTTGTACGTACTCTGAAGCCCTAGCCCTCATCCTTCTCAGGAAAACCTAGCCTTGCCCTGCCCTGCCCTACTCTAAAATCCTATCCAGGCTGGGCACGGTGGCTCGTGCCTGTAAGCTTCAGCCTATGAAGCGGCCGGGGCTAGGGATCGCGGTTCGAGTCCCGTCTGGGGCCCGTAGCGAGACCTAGTTCCAAAAAAACAGCTGGGCGAGGTGGCGTGTGCCTGTAATCCCAGCTACCTGGGAAGCTGAGGCTGGGGACTGCTTGAGTCTGTGGTACCCCGGGCAACGAGAGCCTGCGGTTCCACGGGCAAAAATATCGAGACCTAGTCTCAAAATAAAATAAAATCCTATCCAGCCCTATTGTTAGCTGGAGTTTCAGGTTTTCCCTTCTAGTTTCCCAGCCAGGGGTGGACGGACCGAGGCGGCAGCTGAGACCCAAGCCCTAGAACCGCCACCGGCTGAGGAACTTCGCTGACTTTTGGGCCAGTGAGTACAAGGAAGTAAATTTATTTCGAGGAATAGATAGTAGGAAATGATTGTTACGGAGAAAAGAGAGAGAACGTGGGACTCCCCGGCCTGCACGGAAGTCAAGGAGGAGTCATGGGGGTGGATATAGACCTTTCCTCCCCGATTGTTTTAACCCCCCTCAGCCTCTGTGTGATTGGCCAATGCCACTGCCGAGCGTGGCCTCCTGCTTCCCAGCCCTTAGGTTTTTTCCTCATTTGACCCAGTCCGGAAATGCCCTGTTAGTCCTTTACTCCCCTCAGCCCAGGAGTGTGTGGGTAATCCAGTCTTGGATTTGGCGCCCGTGTCTCTGGGCCTCCCGTGATCCTCTGAGGCCTCCCATGATCCTCTGAGGCCTGAGGCTCCCATCTTCCTCTGAGGCCTCCCGTGATCCTCTGAGGCCCTCCCTATGCTGCTCTGACCTTGGACTCAGGGTCCCACCTGCAAACCTGATCAATACATTTTCCAAAGCAGCAGTGCTCATGGATTGGCTGGTTCTGGTGCAAGACTGAACATAACTGATGCCAGTGAGGGGTCGGACCTGGTCTCTCTTCCAAACCTGCTCCTGCTGGAGTGGAGCAGGCAAACTGTTACCTCTGAACGGAGCTGGCCAAGAGAGTCTCCAAGATGGACATGTGAGTTTCTAGAAATGCCTTGTTTTTTGATTTTGTTTGTTCTTTAAGCGGAAACCAGGCTGTGCCTGAGATGGCTACTAAAGCAGGTTGCAGTGCTAATACCCCTCAGCTGTATTGGAAGGCCCCCCACCCCGTCAAGAATCAAGAGCTGCCCGGCTGTTCTCCCTGAAAGTTGGCTTCTTGAAAACGGGAAGGCTGCTTTTAGAATGCAGATTCAATTGCGTTGTCAAATAGCCACACAGGCAAAAACTGAGCCCTGGGACAAGAGGACATAATGACTGCTGGGGTCACTGCCAGCTTCTTGTCTTTTTGCCAGGAGCAGCATGCTAGGCAAGGCTGGGGTGGCGTAGTCACATTTCAGAAATGGAACATAAATTTTGAAGACAAATTTTACATATTTGTTTTATTTTATAAACAAAAGTTTTAACACAAATTCAACTTTTTAAATGAAACAATTGCACTCATTTTCTATTTAAAAAGTAAAGCGGGGTATGTGGGTATGTTCCCACAAGTAGGTATGATACTCCATAAGCATACATTACTTTTCTGAAATTCTGATAGAAGTGTTTAAAAGCTGGGAATCTCATCTCCGCTGGAATACTGAGCATGCATCATCAGAAAGGATCAGAATGTCCTTTTCTTCTTTTCTTTCCTCCTTGTAGCCCCCCCATCCCACCCCCATCAAGTGGCTGATGGTGGAGTATCATCACTGATCAGAATATTTATGATAATCTAATCACCAGCCTGTTTGCTGAGTTTTCCATAGACTCCTTAGGGTGTTCGTTGTTAGGGAATCCAGACTACTGTGAAGGATGCTGCTGTTCTCCAAATACTAATCTTAGTGCAGATTATAACTTACTGTTTTCAGTTTTACTATTACAATTTTGAAAGATTTATTGAGTGCCATTGAACCAGATACCTTTGATATGGTCCTCATACCAAAAACCTTCAGTTTTATAAACTTCTTCCAGAAATTGATGAGAACCCATCAAACAGCACAAGTATACATGTAAACATCATTCTTCTTTGATTTGTCTCAGAATGGTACCACTGAACCATCTTACTGACATGTATTTAAACATGTATTTAAAAATATTCTTTTTTATGTCTTTGAAAATGCAATGTTAACACGGACTCCATTTTTAATGATGCAAGGGCTCTTTAGGAGTTTTTGTACCAATTTTAGATTGCTTTTTAAATTTTATGATATAGTTTGCTATTTTTTCTGAACCAGAAGTTACTTTATTTGAATACCAGAGTGTGTTTCTACTTGTATACTTTGCACTATGAGAAAGGGGGAGAGGGCTGGGGGAGTGTGGAGTATGAAAGTGTTTTTCCTCTCAGCCCAGGAAGGAAAAAACAATCTTTATCATAAAAGATGCACGTGACTTCAGGAAGTAGCTGATAAACCTTCCTAATCCATCCTTATGTCCCATTACTTTCCCTCTATATTTCTCATGCCTAAATTAATGCTCTCCCTCCCCTTCCCCCAAGACTCCAAACCCTTTTCCTTTGTCTTGTAGCTTCTGACAAGTTTATCAGTCTTAAAGTAGCTTCTGCTTCTGGGTCTGCCCACCTCTTTGGGATTCACTTAATTTCTTCTGCTCCTCTCCTGCCCCATAAGAATATGGAGTAACTTTGTCCCAGTAATGCTTTTAGTCAGTTTAATTCACAGATACCCAACAACTAGGAAGGAAAAAAAAATGTTTTTTTATCCACTACAACATCAAAGGAAACCAAATTTATTTTCTCTTTGGGAGATTGTGCTAATTAATCTATTAAATACAACAATAAGTAAAATAGTGTAATAAGCTCATACTAATCTCTAGTTTTCAACAATTATCACCCATTGCTAATTTGGTTTCATTTGTACCCTCATTCTGTCAGTATTTTTGAAAAAAATCCAAGATACTCATTCACTGTATCCATAAATATCTCATTAGTATCTCCCAGGGACATTATTGTTTGATTAAAATAGGCTCCAGGTAAATTACACAACTTTGATAGTTAATATATGTTAAGTGGCCTGTGAGGAAGTTAAAAGGCCATTTAGGGACTCTGAGGTGGATGGGAATGTAAATTCATCTGACCTAGTATGGAAGATAGAGAAAGTAGATTTATTGGATTACTTCAGAGAGGCAGAGGGAGACCAGAAACTGTTTGTCTGGTCACTGAAAGAAAAGTTTAACTCTTTCATCTATTCTGAGTTTGTAGCTGAGATTTAAGGCAGATGTGTGTTAACTATTATCTATTAATTAGCCTCTGTATTCCTTTAAAATTTATATCAATCATTAAAGGCCATAGGTGGGTGCTATGGCCCTGTTTCAATGATAATCATTTGGTTCCCTTTCCTGGCCAAAGTCTTAGGGCCTGTTCCCCATGGTAAGTACTTAACTCCCCTAATTGGTTTAAAACTTCCCATCCTTATCTGCTGGACAAGGAGAAAGCTGCTTTTAATTCTCTAAACTCCAGCATATCATTATTAACTTTTTGTTTGTATAAGTGAGCTTACATTGTTATGTGATAGTCTGTGATCCATAGGTATAGGATCCGGAGTCTCAAATTTCTCATAACATCGACCCCGTATCCATAGATAGAATCATGAAGAATTTGATAGTTAAGCCAAGAGATATAGTGTATTGCTGCAAACTACTGTATTCTGGGTAGACCACTAAGTCAGTAGAAGAAAGGTCTAGAAATACTCAAGTGCAGTAGGAATATTCAAGGAACAGCAAGGAGACTAATGTGACAGGAGTGTGGTGAGCATGAGAGTCAATGAGACCAGAGAGATTTTTGAGAACAGACCATGAAAGGCCTTAAAGCCTTTGCAAGGAAGGGTATTTGTTAAAGGCAGTTTTACATAATGGTTAGTAACAATAGTAGTTTCTGCTTCAAAGTTTTCTCAATTCAATGTCTGATTTTCTATTTATGTGACCTTGAACATTTTATTACACCTCTTTGTGCCTCAGCTGCACAAAAGATATACTTCTTTGTGTCTCATCTGTGTGGTTTTTTCATACATAAAATGGAATTAATAAGATTAAATTATACTTGAGCAAATTCTGATTTCTGGTTGAAACCTGAAATCAAAGCTTTTCTTTCTTTCTTTCTTTTTTTTTTTTGAGCTTATAACTCAGAGAAGGTATTAACTTTTTACTTGTAAAAATGCCAATAAAAGGATTTTGTATTGACTATATGGTGGCATTTCAGGCTGCTCTCATAAAGTCATTGACAAAAAGCATTTTTGACTAATCAGTGGTTGTATTTCAATTAACAAGTAACTGCATATAACTAGTGAGTGTCTAGTGATCTGGAATCTGACTACATATGAGTGAACTTTCTAACAGCTTGATTGAGAACATTTCATCAAGATGGCTAAAGTATTGTGAATAAAAGTGGATCTAGGCCATAAACATCTAGCCTATACAAGTAGATAGGCCTGGATGGAATGGCATCAATATTAATGTTCTAATACTGAATATAATTACATTTCAGGTCTAGACAACTCTGAAAACAACACACAGACAAATACATCAGGTCAAGATTTTAATTCAGAGAGTGCAGTGTGAACAAATAGCTTGTGGAGCTGTTCTTTCTTTTTAAAGGCTGACCTCTATTACAGAGTATATGTAGACATCTGATGTTTACTTGGCAATGTCACCATTATCTTTGAGTTGCTTCCTAAAGCAAAGAAAGAAGCACAAATAAAAATGATGAAATTGGAATTTATTTGGTTCCCTTATTTAAAAAGTAGCATATCCATGCATCTCTTACTGCCTTAGCCATTAACCCACCAAGACTGAGCCCTTTTTTCCCCTAGAGTAGAAAGAAATGGCTTGATGAGCATCCTCTCAGTTTGGAAAACTTTAATTTATTCAACTATCATAAAACATGCACCATGGCATGGTATTGTAACATACATCCAAAGGTATAAATCTATACCTCCAAATCATATGTAATGTTGTAAACCATTGTTAACTTAAAAAACAATACAATAATAAGCAGTAATACAATAATAAAGCATAACTTAACCCATGCAGCATGTTGAGAACTTAGAATTCCGCTGTTCTTGCTATTCTTGTTCTTCTCTCAAGATCAAGGGCAAGGAAAGGGACTAAGACAGGTTTCTAGGGAGTATAGTCTTATTGAAAAGGTTTCAATTTATCCATTTGGGAAAAAATATATTTTGTTGACCTTAACCTTTTGGATATATTTCATCTCAAAAGGCAAGATAAAATGAACCTGGAAGTTAAGTTCATATAAGGATAAGTCAAAGAATGAAAAAACGGATGCTATTAAATGGTGATGCTCACAGCTCCTACACCTAATTTCACCCCTAACAGGTGTGTCTATTCTACCATTCTACATTTTGTGTGTCTTTTACTTAATAGGGTCAGAGACTAAGACAAAGACCTAAGACTTGGCCCATACTTGTCTGGGCAAAATACACTTGTACTCGAGATCACAAGGGTGTGCTCTTGCACTTGGGCCCAAGTAAATATAACATGTTTATTGATCAGCATCATTTTCTGTGTATGTTTTCCTTTATACAACAGAATTCAGGTGTGCAGGGTTCCGAGACCGTGACTGTGTCCACCCACTTAGATTTCTAACAGGTGGCATAGATTTAGGGAATGCAACAAAGTTAGGTTTACTGGAACTTTGGGGGGTATGGTCTCCAGAGAATGAGGGAAGCTTTGTAAGATTTGGTATAAGCAGAAAAAAAGGATTTCTTTTTGCAGTCAACTAATCCGGGACTTACAATGCTGGAGAGAGCCAAGGCAAGCTCCTCAGTCAGTGCTGGCTGGTGGGGCTGGAGCCTCTGACGGCCATTTCTCTGGAATGTCAGCCAAGGAGGATGAGATCACCATCGCCTTATTAATGTCTGTGTGTAACAAAAGTGGGTGGCAGGGAGAGTTTTCTTCCAGAGGACACTCTGACTTATTGCTTAGTCAAATAAGGACAAGTGCAGTTCAAAATGTGTGACATTTCATCAGGTACAGGTTTCTCTGCAGCTTCAAAATCCAAAAGGTTCTTAAAATAAACAAATGTTTTTTGAGGGCAGAGACAAAGCTCAATTGGCAGCAAAGCTAATTCTGCCTGTTAGTTGTGTCTCAAACTACAAGCCATCACCACCACAATTGGTGTGTACATTTTTGTTCTTTTGAAATTTGAGTTTTACTCTAAGAAGATAATTACATAAAACTTGTTATTTACAGCAAATATTTATTGACTGAATATCTTATAAAGAAGCTGATAGCAAAAATGTATTCATCACTGACAATAAGAGTTGTGTTTCCTCAATGAAGGGGAAATTGTTGGAATACAACTAGCATGAAGAAAATAGAAATGGTAACAATGATGATATTATGACTATAGATGGGCAAAAAATAATCACAGATGTTCTGGTGATAGTTAATGTGAGGTCTGTTCATCGTTGGCCTCAAACAACATGCTTTCAGCAGCCATGAAGAGATTCCAGACATTTGCTTAGTTAAAGGGAAGTTGCTTACATGGTGTAGGGTAAATGAGTTCATCAGGCCTTTTTCCCATTGGCCTGTATAGCCAGCACCTGGAATATTGCATCTTCCCCATGATTGTGCAGCCCAGCGAGTATGTGCATGTGTAAATGTGCACACATGGGTTGCATAAGCACTAGCACAAGAGAGAGCGTGAGAGAATGCCAGAAAGAGTGAGCCAAGGGGAAGAGTGTGCCTCCCAACACCAACACCCCTCCCTATAACCCCCCCACCCCAACCCCTTCTCAAGTCCAGCCTGGTGTGACTGTGTAACTGCTAAAACCAATAAAGAACCTATGCAGATTGGTGATCCTGATGCTTCCCCAACAATTGGTGACAAAAACTGGTTGCATTATACCTGGGAATATATATTCATATATATTGGAGTATATATTCATGAAATGATATATTACTGGAGGAAACTTTTGCCTTCATTTAATTTTTGAATAAAAACTTAAAAGAATCACATCACTTCCTCTGATTTTGTGGTAGGTTGGAAATTTCTGCAGATGTCACTTCAATTCATTTGTGCTATTGCAGTCAGAAGAGAGTACAGGCGGGTCCATGGTTCAGGTGTTATCACGCAAACATCAAGGCAGTCAGTGCTGGCTCTGAGGTACCACTCAGTTTTCATCCAGCTAGATTTTCATTCTCCTAGAGCCAAGGCTCATCATCTCACAGTGTGGTGGCTTCAGGATTCCAAGATGCCGATGACAAAAGGCCTATACGACAAAGCTGTGGACATTACACTGCATCATTTCCACCCCCCTCTATTGGTCAGAACCAGTCGCAAGACTAGCAGAATCTAATTAGGTGGAAGGAGAAATTCTACTATGTGATAGGAAGTGAAAAGCTACGAGAACTGTGGCTGTATTTGTACATAATCCACCCTAACATGCGCATTTCTAGGACTCTTCGTTTCTTCATGCAATTCCAAGTTTCTAGCTAAAGACCTTTTAACACTTTTTGTGGCTCAGGTTCTCCAGTTAGGAATTTTCTTTGTGTTTTGCTTATCTAATGGGTCTTTATTTTGCCTTTCTTTTTGGAAGTATATTTTTTACTGAACATAAAATTCTACTATGACAATCTTTTCCTTAAAAATTGCATTACATTAAAATTACGTCTCTATGTTTTTCACAGGACGTTTACGGCAATTCTTGTCTTATTCCTCTATATAGGAAACATTCATTTTTCTAATCTTACCTCTATCATCACATTTTCAGTAATTTGTGACATGCTAACCCAGTTAACCTATGTCTGGACTTCTGGTTCATAGAAATTGTGAGAAATAAATGAGATCATAAATTTGAAGTGGCTAAATTTGTGTTACATTATTACACAGTGATGGAAAATATATACATTGGAAATGTTCAGCCATTAATGTTTCAAATATTTTTCTGTACCTTCTGATCTATCAGTTAGATATATGCTATTTGTGCAATGTTAGTTTACAGCAGTGTAGGTTATTCAGGCCAGTAGGTTCACACATAATTCATATTAGCTTGATACTGTTCCATTGGCACTAAGGTTCCGTTCATTTCTATTTTCATTCTTTTTTTGTCTTGATTTCACTTTAGTTTCTATTATTTTAAGATCACTGATTTTTCTCTTCTGTAGTGTCTAAAATGCTATCCCCAGTGAGTGAAATTCATATATTTCATTGTTCTCTTTATTATTTTGATAATTTTTTTTTATCCTTTAACACATAAGAACTACTTAGTCTCCAATACTAATTCCTCCATCTCTGTTCATATTCTAGATCAGTGCCTATGGATTTTTCCCTCCTAAATGTGGATCATATTTCCCTGCTTTTTTAAATATTTCAAATAGTAACTTTTATAGCATGCTGGAATGTAAAATTGCGTATTTCATCTGTTGGGTTCATTCTTAGAGTGTTGGTCATTGTAGCGAGCTTGATTATGTCAATATTTGAATGTCTCAAGGCTTTTGTTTAGATCTTTATAAGTACTACATTTCTTTTAATTTTTAATTCTTTTACTATCTTAATATAGTTACTTTCCTTTTTAGGTGCATATGGAGCACATGCAGTTATTTAAAAGCTTTATTTTTTTTTTTTAAGTCTTTTGAGGATAGGCTTAAAAGTAATCTTTATGTAGGGCCAAATCAGTCTTTTGGGTAACATGTGATCTTTATAGACTATCTGCTGAATGCTCTAGATGTTCAAGGAGATCTCTTCATTCCTACTAGTCAGAACTTGAAGCTCTCCCAGCTCTGTGTGAGTCTGGACAATTGTTCATTTTAGAACTGTCTAATCTTTCTGCCCAGCCTTTTTGGAATTTCACTCTATTATTCGCAGTTTACTTTTTAGCCACAGTCTCATGAAAAGCCCAGATAAGATAATTGATAATCAGGGTCTCTGGCATTACTCCCTCCCTCCTGACAGGTAGACCTGTCCACAGATTCCAGCCACTCACTTCCATGAGCCAACTCACCTGCTCTGTTTAGGATGCTGCTCTCTGAGCTGTGTGGCCCAGAACAGCCTCCAGGAGAACACTAGGAGAGGACTGCTGCTCTTGTTTCCCTTTTTGCAGAGACCACAGACTTGTCCTGAAAGTCATTTAGTAGCTGAAAACAACTTTTTATAGATTTCATCCGGTTTCCATATTTTATGGCAGGAGGGCAGGTCGGGACCCAGCTACTCCATCACTGCAAGAAGGAGACATTGGGGAAAATATTTAAAAACTGTGGCCAGGGCCACCACTTCCACATTTGAAAGTCTTGTTCCCGACCTATCACCTGAGATCAAACTGTAACCTGGTAACTGGGATGTTTTGTCCAAAATCTTCGAATAACTAGAAAGAAGAAAATTAGCGCATAGTTGTGTATAGACTTTAACTTAGCTTAACCTGTAAATAATTGAAATTATTCTGATTATTTGTCTCAGAAAAAAAAGACATTGTTTTTGGACTGTATTTATTCCTTCTTGATTTACCAATTTGTAACAGTACAAACAAACTATTACTATAGAGTCATCAGCACACTGTTTGAATAGTTATATTCTCTGCAGAACTATTAATATGTTTTGATTTTGAGGTTCTGCTCAGCCCCCCAAAAGCAAATACCAGCCTAGGTGACTTAAACAACAGATACAATTTCTCATAGTTCTGGAGCTGGGAAATCCAACATCAAGGTGCCAGCTGGTTTAGTTCCTGGGGAGGAACTCTCTCCCTTGCTGCAGATGGCTGCCTTCTCACTGTGTCCTCACATGGCAGAGAGAAGGAGATTGCCAGTCTCTTCCAATTTTATAAGCACACCAGTTCTTTTTTTTTTTTTTTTTGAGATTAGGTCTCATTATTTTTGCCTGTGGAACTGCAGGCTCACGTTGCCCTGGGTACCACAGGCAATCCCCAGCCTCAGCTTCCCAGGTAGCTGGGATTACAGGCGCGCACCACCATGCCCAGCTAATTTTTTGGAACTAGGTCTCGCTACATGCCCCTGACGGACCTTGAACCACGATCCCTGGCCCTGGCCGCGGCTTCCTAGGCTGCCGCTTACAGGCATGTGCCACCATGCCCGGTAAGCACACCAGTTCTATCAGGCAGGTATTGGCCTCACTCTAACTGACCTCATTTAACCTCAGTTACCTTTTTAAGGGCCTTGTTTCCAGTACAATCACATGGAGTTGGGGAAGAGTTGGGCTTCAGAAGCATAATAATATGAGACACAATTCAGTCTGTGGTGTCTGCATACTCTCTAGGGTTATTATATAAGATATGGCATATAAATACTTAACTTTCCTAAACAAAACTCTAAAATTCTAAATTCTTAAATCATTGAACACCAAGATTTCTGGCAAGAGATTACTGACCTATAAGAAGTAAATTATTAATACTTTATTTAAAAGAATTGGGGGTATAGAAATATTGATCCAGAAAATAATGAAATTTTAAGAAAATCAAAGGATCTATCAGGGCTTGTTTCTCAAAAGGTTTCACCTTTATAGGAGGGCTGAGCTAGTAGGAAGCCAGAGAAAGGGGTCAAGAACATTTTAAATCTGTTGGTATTTTGATCTCAGCCCCCTCCTTTGTGTGGACCTGTGCGAACCCTCTGCTTGAAAGACTGTGTGTGCTCATCAAGCTCACCCTCTTGGGGTGCAGTGTTCTTATCTACCCTGGCTCTGTCATTTCCTGGGAAGCTCCTAGAACAAGACTCCTTTCCAGAAGGATGATCATAAAATGCTTCTTTACAGGGATACAACAGTGTTTCCCCAAAAAGCTTATTTAGCCTCCTGTGTGGGTTCTCAATAACTTCCTAACCATTGCTATCACTGCTATTATTATCACTATTAAAGGTAAAGAAGAATAGAAATGACAACGGTCTTATCCATTGAGGTGATGGTGCCTTTGAGAAGAAGAAAATTCAGCAAGTCTCCCTGCCCCATCACAGGGGTCATCTGTTGGTGAAGCCTCTGCTCTACCCTCTCACAGGTGAGTCTTTCTCCTTCAGGTCTGCACCGCTAGCTGGCAAGGAACCTTGCTTATACCAACTCCAGGAAGGAAAGCGGGGGGGTGTGGAGCAGTTCTTCTCATAGGAGCCTTTCAGACAGAACATTGCTTATCTGATGATGATAATTCTCTTTATCTCAGAAATGGATGTCTGCAGAGCCTCCAGAAAATTCACCAGCTCTCCCATCACCTATGTCCAGCACCACATCCCTTTCCAGTGCCGTTTCATTGTTTCTCTAGAGCTAACCAATTCACATGGGTTATTTTCAGCACCCACCTATGGACCCCTCCAGGGACACAGAGAACAACAGGTGGAGGCTCTCTCCAAGGTAGCTCCTTATCTGCTCACAAGGGTCTTGTATGTTTTGAATTGCATGAAGCCAGTCCATCCTCCAGTCCATAGTATTTATTCCCTAAATACTAACATGAGACAGTTTCTAATCTTCTGCTAAGTTCTAACAAATTCTAACATATCCTGAGGGCGTATGTTCTTCGGGGACAAGAAGGGGACAACAGCTAGTTTCCTAGAGTTCTGGAGAGTTCTCATTTGTGATAGGACCGATCTGTGCAATAATGGTTTTAGAAAAACACAGGCTAATATCCGTCCATTTGTGTTTACCCCATGGGCTGAACAGTCACAAAGCATGATGCGAACTGCCTGGAAAGACCTCAGCCAATACTTCACAGCTCTGTTGGGGGTACTTCCTGTATCATACCATTCATTGTCTACTCAACTTCACAGATAACCTTTACTAGGTTTTCCTGTTGTCTTTCATACCTTTTTTTTTTTTGACTGGATAAATAATTTATTTAGCATCACATGTCAAAGCATCAGAGTAGGATTGAACCCCAGATACATACCTTTAAACCTTCTCTTTGTTTCCCTGGGTAAGAGAAAAGGTACATTTGTTGTTTGATATTATTTACTTATTTTTTTGAAAATAATTTTTTATTACATTTGTGTACATTGTGTACCCAATTTCCTTGACACCCATTAAACATCTTAATCTTTTGTGCCCTCTGCCTTCCCCATTTTCTTCCTCCTGCCCCCCTCTCTCTCTATGGTTTTGTTCTGTTGGTTGTTGTAAATTTTTCTTATGTGTTTGTTTGTTTTTTCCTATATCCTTCATATAAGTGAGACCATCCCATATTTCTCTTTTTCTTTCTGGCTTATTTCTGCTTATATGATTCCATCTACCTCCATCCATGTTGCTGCAAATGACATGTTTGTCTTCTCATACCCATTTGTCAGGATTACATGGGATTTTAAGATGGACTAAATAGAAGGGGCTGTCGTATAGAAATACCATATTGAAGTTAATTTCACTGTTTTTTTTTTTTTTACTGCTTGTTTTATTGTGGATAGAAGGGTTTTCAAAATAATCTATGTGACTTGTACTTTATGTCTATTGTACAGAGTTGCTGCAAAAAATTCTAAACCTTTTTTCGTGTAATTAAAAATCTTAAATTTTAGGGGTTACTAACAACCAGCATACTTTTCTCTAAGTCTCAGATGCTCTCTATAAGCAGCTTAGTTACCTCTTCATTTACTGGAAGACCAAAAACTTAAATGTTTGGAGGACTAAAGAAAACAAAAGACGATTAGAGAGAGGGCTGTCCCTGCTGGGGGTGCCCCATCACATACTGTGAAGTGAGTTAGCAAAATGGTACTTCCAGGTTGACATGGGAAAGGGGAGAAAATAAACCACTCAAACCCAAAGTCCTGGTATCTCTTCTCTGAGCTCTCTCCAGCCCCTGTTTTCTGGGAGGGTGGGATATTTTGATTTGGGGAGTTGAGTGACCTTTTGTAGGGGATGGATTGAGCCCCAGAACTGCTTGCTTCTTCAAATACATGAAAGCAAAAACACACAGAGAGTAAGCATTTGCTCATACTCGGTAGCCTGAATCACTACTGGTCAACGTTCTCCATCTGTCAATGGCAGCCTGGAGACATCAAGGTAGAGAATAGGAAATGATTGAAACCACCATCCACAGAGAACAGAGTAAACAGTGTTCTGATGGATGATGAACAGGCGACCACTAAGACATGTCCCTGCTAGCAAAACTGCAATGGCAGTTATTTTTCTTGAAGCAGTGAGGCTTCACTTTTCTCTCTTGCTGTTCACATGTTGTCATTTTGCCATTAAGAAGTAAATGATGTGTAAAGTAGAGACTACAGAGACTCTCCTTGTCCTCCCACAGATAATGTGTGGATAGCAACATCTAAAAATCTGTCACTCATTATATCTGTAGGTGCAATATCCTGACGATTGCTCCAATGACTTCTCTTGGGAATTATTATTGCTAACAGTTTATATAGAAATAATTTTTCCCAACTACAAACTATAGCTTCTGAGTTAATAAATGTCTTACATAATATCTTGAAACATTTTGGGGAGGTGGAAATTTTAAAAATATCTTGCTTTGAATATACGATCAGTGTTTTGCAAGTGATATATCTAAGTACAATATAAATGTGGAGTCAGAAATGAGAAAATTTGTAGACTATTTTAACTTACTGAAGATATCATTAAAAAGTTACATTAAGGTTTTAAGATTATTTTGGCACCTGATTTTCTCTCTTTCCATAATTATGTGTTTTTCTGACACCTAGTACCTCATTCCAATACCAAACAGTTCTCCAATTCTCTGATCCAAGATGAGTGTCCTACAATTCAACTCAATTCTAAAACCAAGTATCCAGAGATCGTACACATCCCAAAGACTAAGGGTTCAGTCCTATGACTGCCCCACTTTGGACCCCAACTTTACTGTGTCAGAAAATGAGGTCCCCAGGCTACCCAAACTTCTGCCTGGTTGACTACCAATTCAGAGAGTTCCACAATCTCCTGCTTAGATTTAATAATTTGTGAGAATGACACATAGAATCAGGAAAGTGCTTTACCTCCTACTACTGGTTAATTAAAAGGATTGTAATGCTGGAGAGCGCAAATGGAAGAGATGAATAGAGCAAGGTATGGGGAGGAAGGGGGTTGTAGCATCTATGACTTCTCCTGGCTCCCCAACCCCCCAGTGTTTCAATATGTTCACCAACCAAGATGCTCTCTGAACCCCATCATTTAGGGAGCTTATCAAGGTTTTGTTATGTAGGCGCAATGGATTGAATCAATGGCCTTTGGAGCCTGAACTCCAACTCCAGCCCCTTTCTCCTCCCCCAGGGTGGGGTGGGGGTGGGGCTGCAAATTCTAACCTTGTAATCTCATGGGTTGTTGTGAGACAACCAGCCCCCACCCTGAAGCTGACCGAGGGAACTCCTGAGTCACATCACTAGCACTCAAATCAGTAATTCCAAGAATATTAGGAACTCTGCTCAGAGACCCAGTGTTTTTTTTTTTCTTTTTACTTTTCAGATATTTATTGTTATTTTTTAAAATTATGCCATGTCAATGTGGCCATGTCAAGTAATAGCGACACCAACAATGCTGGCCGTCAACTGGTGCTCTCAGCGCTACCTCTGCATCTGCTCAGTGTTGTATAGTGGGGACCAGTAGGGGGACATGGGAGAGAGTGGGTAACCCTCAAAAATTGCAATACAGTTGCCAGATGGAGGGAGGGAGCACAGGGAGGGGAGTTGGTAGTAAACTCACAGGTGACTCTAATTCACTGTCTGTAATTCAGGTGGTCTAGTTCAAGTGTCTCCTGGAAGAGACAGACCATACCCTTTAAAACAACATGAACGCTGTTTACCTTGTTTGCCCCTATCCTGCAATATGACCGTAAAAGGACATTTTTATTCAGATTCAGAAGGTGAAATCATTATTCTTTAAAGCTGACACATCTAATGTTTGCCAAAAGTTTTATTCTTATGCTAATTTGGTGTCCTAGAACTGGAAGAACACTCAAGCCAATTTACTTTCTGAACTGGAGAACAAAGAAGCACTTGAAAATCTCTAATGCCCCACAGACTACATCAAGAGTGGCTTCCTAAGCCGGGCACAGTGGCTCGTGCCTGTAAGATTCAGCCTATGAAGCAGCCAGGGCTAGGGATCGTGGTTCAAGAGACCTAGCTCCAAAAAAATAGCTGGGCGTGGTGGCGCATGCCTGTAATCCCAGCTACCTGGGAAGCGGAAGCTGGGGATTGCTTGAGTTTCTGGTACCCCAGGCAACATGAGCCTGCGGTTCCGTGGGCAAAAATAGCAAGACCTAGTCTCAAAAAAAAAAAAAGTGACATCCTAGCAGTAAGTCAAATTGCTGATGGCAGAATTCTACATCATCACCAGGGACAACTGGTGCTCTTAGTGATCTATCACTATCCTGTTCATCTAGGTGTTACGCAGCATCTCTGGTCTCTACACCCTGGATGCCAGCAGCATGCATCCCTTTTACTTCCAGACAATCAAAAACATCTCTAGACTTTGCCAGATGTTCATGGGTGACTGAATGCACTGGGTTGAGAACCACTGCTCTAAAGGAAACCATGAAGGCAGCTAGCATCCTTTGATAACCTCTTTAGTGTTTCTCTCTCTTTGCTTCAGCAATGCATATTTTGGGAAAATATGCAAAGCATCAGTTATCATTGATGAGTATTAGTGAAGGCAACTCTGAGCTCAAGTTAAGTACAAGCAGCGGTTCCTTCGCGCTCACCTGGAGTCTTCTGGGCCTCATGATAGACTCCCAAAGGGAAGAGGTTGGTGAGAATTGCTGGCTGTCATTTCTTTCATTGCTTAAAGTGATCCTGAAATAAAGACTGAATTATCCTCACTCACCTTCACTGCAACAGAAAGTCCCCTCATTGGACCATTGACAAGATTAGCTATTAAGCATATTAAGCAGGAATATTTGGGGGGGAGGGGTGGGGGAAGAGGTCAGGGATCTGTAATATGAGGGAAGACAGCCTGGGAGATGTTGCCGAGGGTACTGCCTCAGGTTTTTAGATTCACCCAAGCAATACTGTCTTTGCAAGAAAGTTGGGGAAAATAAATAATTTATTATCAATTCCAGGAGCTTTGTGTTCATGAGAAAAGAAGAAAACAGAAATAAAATACATTCCTCACTTGAACTGTCAAAAAAGTGAATTATGTCCTTTTAGGCTCTCTTTGGATATGTCAGTCCCCACAGAATGATGATGTAACTGTAGAAACCCTTTTCAGTTGTTCACTATGGAAGGAAAGGGGCTTCCTGAAATTACAAGGAACTGTTTGGGAACCATGTTTCATCACTGGGCCTGAGCAGATATAGTGAGATTAGATCCAAAGCTGCTACAAAGATTTCTTTCCCTAAAGCCACTCTCCATTAACTTCTCTCTGTCTGAAATTAGAAAAGCATTCAGATGAACAGTTACAGCTTATAGCCTGTCCACAACTTTTTCAAAAATTCAACGTTCCTGGGAAGCAGGAACAGTTAAGGTGCATCGATCATTCATACTTTAGTGTGAATCAGTTTTTGAACAGGCACAAGAATGAGGAACGGCAGCACACTGAGACTGCTAAGGACATTTTTGAGGGAGACAGGATGGAAGAAATTGGTTGGGAGATGATTGATAGATTAACATATTTATCTAGAAAACTCAGTCTGCAGCTAAAATTAAATATTAGTAGTTTTTTGTGCTTTATTGTGTTTTAAGCTGTAAAAGTAATAAGTACTAAATCAAACAATACAGAAGCATATAAAATAAAAATGTATAGTTTCTTCTTTCCCTCATTCAGTTCCACTATCATGTAAATCAGTGTTAACATTTTGTTTGGGGAGTATTTTTCATTGGGTTTATTGAATATGTTTTTATATTTTTATGAAAACACATGCATATATAGTACATAAGTTATTTTTATAAAAAAGATTATTCTGTATAATTAGTAATTTATCCGAGACCTCTTTCCAAGTTAATGCCAATCTTTCATTCTATGATATAAATATGTCAATGTTTATTTAACAGTTTCTTTGTTGACAGATGTGCCTTCTAGTCCCACTTTTTATTATTAAAAATAATACTTCACAATATGGGAATCAATAAATACACTGTGATATTACAATATAATGTAATATAGCTAAAATGAATAAACTAGATATCCATATATAACAACCTGTTTTATTCTTAAAAATATTTTTTAAAACATTCTTCAGTTTAAGAATATGTAGAATAAGTTACTACATAAAATGTTGAATATATAAAATAAAACTACATATATATTGATCATGAAAATATATAGTTGTAATAAAAATCTCAACAGAAACAAAAATAGTACTTCACAAAAATATGCTAGTATATATCTCTACCTTTCCTGATGTTTTTATTTCTGTAAGAAAGGTTTATAGCTTATGTTGTTTAAGACAAAGACAGAGAATTTGTGTTCAATTTTATATGACATGTTTTGGGAGTGAATTCAGTTTTCTCTTCCCAGTTTCTAAACATGTTTCATTGTATCTAATTCTCTAAATTCTATACAGAAAAAGCTAGAAATAGAATCATCACCATTATCAGTTCTTCAAGGGTATCACTCAAACTGGACACAAAATCCCTAGGAGAGTTTGAACAGGATGTCTAATCTGACTATTCACTTTCCCTGTCCCAGAGCTATATATTTTTTAGGGATGGCAATGAACTGTATTCACTTCATGAGCATCTATCTTATTAATAGTTTGCTCCTGACTCATGAAGTAATAAATATTCTGAAAAGAGTCTTAGAAAGTTTTTAATGATTGCCTACTTTATCCACCCAAAAGAGAAACAGAATAAAGCAATGGGGATGAGGTAAACCTGTGACCTTGAATTAAATTCGAGGGCTTGCCCAGTTTTTATACCATGTACATGCCAAAGATGGAAATGTGGAGTGCAGGAGACAGTGGGTGAGGACACATTCACAGTAATCATCTGGAGATACACACCTGGCCATTTGATTCTCACATCATCTCCTGGTCCCCAACAGATGTGACCCAGCTTTTCCGCCATGTCTGACACTGATCTTTGGGAGATGTCAGGCTCTCTCTGTACAATGTGCTTCATAAGCCCAGCAGATTTAGGACATGGCTTGCAGTTGGCCCCCTGGGAAATAGCCCTGAATGCACTCTTTGCTCCAGGTAATAGCCCCATGGTACTGTTCAGAGCTCTTCCTGCCATTTCAGGGAATGCCTGCTGCAGTGGTACCTGCATATGATTGTGATATTCCTATAGCCTCTCCCTAATTACTATCTCAGGATTTATCATATCTCTACCATTCTAAAGTAAAAGTAAAGCATTCTTAGCAAAGACATGTTTCATCTGACACTAAAAATCTTTAGGATTTAATACCCACAAAGTCACATTTTTTATATCCTCACCATGATCTGGACCCTGATTCTTTGGCCAAATATGTTCCAACTTCTAGATATTGGACAAATAAGTTTCAAGCTATTAACCTGGGTTATCTTGCTTTCTGCTTCCCTATACTAAGCTTCTGCCACAAACACAATGTCCTCCCCAGTATGGGAGTTCTGTTCCTATTTCTAACCCAACATTATAACAAAGCATGCACATCAGTTTTAACCTGCTAAAATTATATAAGTTCCTAGGATTCAGGATATGTGTGTTTTCATCTTTTTTATTTTTAAATCCTAGTGCTTTGTACATAGTAGGCACTCAAGAAATGTTGTCAAATAAGTGTTAAATGAGAAAATGGAGCAGAGAAGTTAAACTATTTATTGATCACTTATTATATGCCTGGTTCTCAGCTAAGTGCTTCACAAATATTACTGCATTATTTGTTATTTGTTAGTTCTGTGTAGCACATGGCTTCTAGTACAGTCCCAGGACTATAGAAATCAGAGGAAGATGCACTTGCTAATGCTCAGAAGATGAATCTGACTCAGTGGGGGTGAATTCATTGAAGATGTCCTATGGGAACACAAGTATCAAATGGGGTGAACCAGAGGAAGGTCCCACAGTTTGCCTGGTCTATGGAGACCAAGCAAAGAGCACAAGTCATGGTGGGGAAAAAAAAACATAAATGATACAAGGGGAAAAATATAAGAAG
Organism: Uropsilus gracilis; assembly: GCA_004024945.1. NCBI lineage: Eukaryota > Metazoa > Chordata > Mammalia > Eulipotyphla > Talpidae > Uropsilus > Uropsilus gracilis. The sequence continues at coordinate 78,508 of PVHY01003627.1, read as the reverse complement.
GACTTCACTTCCCCTTAACTCCTCATAAAGTAGTTAAAGCCTCATGATCCACAGTGACTGACATTCAGCCTCTAACTTAGAGATTCAGTAGAGAGGTCTGTGCATGTTCTTGTCAAGAGCTTAGCTGTTATTCAGCACCACTAGTTTTCATAAAGGAATATAGGTCCTGTGTTGAGATAGCTTTCTATATTTCAAGGCAAAATAGGATTCTAATTTTTAAGAGAAATCTCCGATTCTTAAATATGCTAGCAAATTTCACTAAACAACAACAATAACAACAGCACTATAAGCCATATAACATATCTGTATATTTGGTCCATAATTCTTTTGCAACCTCTGCAACTGATGGTGTCCATGGTAATTTTAAACCTAAGATTCTTAGAATATTTGTCTTATAGATTGGTTGTAATTCAATATTTGGTGATAAAATATAAACCCTGATATTGAATGACAGTCCCCTAGGTTCACAAAATCACTAATCCCTTTAACTTTCACACAGGGGACTAATTTGTGCTAGCCCTAATTTATTTCACTACTCTTTGTTACTGTTCTCATTGCATCAGAAACTTATCTGATTATTTTATGTAACTTCATCAACCACACTGTTGATTGATCACACAAGGACAGAGAAAGTCAGATAATCTTATTAAGACTTGGAGCACAAAGCTCAGTACCCAGGGGCACAGATGGACTACAATAAATTAAAACCCCATCCAAGATGGTGCAAAATATCAGCGGTGATATTTTGACAGCCCCAGTTTTTAATTACATCTCCACACATCCTCTCAGTAAAATTAGAGAAGCCCCACTTCCAGTGAACATCCTTTGCTCATAGGATCCAAAATGACTTAAAATAGAAGCTCCCTCTCACCCCTTCTTGATTTGAATTGACGGAAATTGTCTTCTATTATCTAGAATTAAGGGGAAACACCAATGTTTTCCCCTAGGAGAGAGAATATATCGTTGCTGGTCATTCCTAGAAAATTATAATGGTTAATCAGGATTAATTAGGATCATTGCTGCTCTGGGCGAGAAAAAGAAGTTGAAGTCCACTTTTTTTCTTTTTTTGATGAGACTTCCCATCATCCAAGACATCCCCTCAACTACCCTACCAGGGTAGTTATATTTGTCACACCTACAGTTTTCATGTGTTCCTAAAGGAACTATGTCAAGACTATTTGGTCAGCTTTTAGGATTGTAGGACTTAGAAGTAACTTCTCCAGCTAGTCAGGAAGCATTTAAGATTATGGACAAACCTACAAAAAACAAGCAGAGTGAATTTTCCTGGCACATACCCACTATGCATCTCTTTCCTTAGATGACATGAACTAAGTAGTGGTAGGAGACAATTCCCCAAGAATCTCTTGGTTTGCACAAGTTTTGCAAGTTAACTACTGACTACCCTATACTCTAGACTATCTTCTCTAGGACATGTATATAACAAATAGCTTTGGAAGATATAGTCTGCCCCTAGAAGCAAACATACAATTTTCTTACAACTTTGGGAAACAAGGATGGTTTAGATATCCCCCCAGAGCAAAGAATCTGCTCAATGTTCATTATAAAAGATTCAGGCTACCTAATCTCAGGGTTCATCTTAATAAAACTCACTCTATGTGCCTGTATCATCTGGAGTCCTTCAAGTGGCTCTGGGGGAATTGGGGTTTAGGGAACTGGTAAAAAAAAAAAACTGCCAATAATCTGGGTTCTGCTATTGCTGAGATTAGTAAACAGTTTAGAATCTGATGCAGGAGATGTGTCTTCTTGTAACCACAAAACTGCCACTAACTAACTTGTCAGCTTGTATATAATATTTCCATGAGATTCTTCAGATCCAAGAATCTTGGGTCAATGGGCAAAGAAGAAGTAGCCAAGCTGGTTGAGGAGATAGAGCTGATATCAAGTGGAAACTGAATTACTGCTTTTTAGAGGAACAAAGCAAAGAGAACAATATCTGGAACCCCAGGGACGTCTCTTGGGATACTCCTTAGAACTTGTCCAACAGATACAGTTCATGAAAAACAGCAGGCATCAAATAAAGGGCAGATGAGGATTAAGATTTTTGGGAGTAAATATTTGTAGTCCAAGTTCATATGTGAAACACAGTGTAGAAGAAAGAATTTTTAAATACCGACTATGGATCTTTAGCAGATACAGAAATGAAGACTGTGACAGAAATTAAGCTGTGCATATTTTCTTCCTGGCTAATTTCTTTTTTCTTTTCTTTTCTTTTTTTATTTTTAAAAGACTAAGTCTTGCTATGTTGCCCAGGGTTGTCTTGAACCCACAGGCTCAAGTGATACCCAACCTCAGCCTCCCAGGTAACTGGGATTACAGGCGCACGCCACCACGCCCGGCTCCCTGGCTGATTTCTTTAACCATCCCCTCCTTCTTTCCCTCTATTGTTAATTTCACAAGAAAGTCTTTAGGTTCCCAGTGCTAGGTAGCATTCTGACTGAACTGGGGGAAAAGTTAATTGTGTTTAGAGCCGGATGCTGCCATCACTTGTCATAAATAGATATCGTGACTCCCAAGACTTGGTGCTTTCTATTTTGGAGGAGAGTGTTGGAGCATCCTAGTTTATACAAAGGATGCATTCATCTTGTCAAGCAGAAGCACTGGAGCACAGAGATTTAGTGCTGCCGTGTGGATGTTTAAATATATACAGAGAGAGAAAAGATGGCGGGGTGGGGAGGGAAGAAAGAGAAGGTAAGAATGTGTGTGTTCATGTATGAACACTAACTAGTTAAAGGGACAGATGGTGCTGCTAATTTACCTATCATCACTCAGCTCCAAGTCCTTGCTTCCTTAGCAGCTGGCATTCCATTGGTTTCTGCCAATATAGGACATTAGAAAAAGATAGCAAGAAGGAAAAGGAGAATTCACCCTTTCTGCTTCTTGTTTCTTCAGCATTCTTCCTGCAATAGCACTGTCTCAATAGTTACCATTGGTTACAAATTCCAGCTTCTTTCTTGACAACCCTTCCCCCACCCCCTTACCCCCCCCCATTCCGCTCCCCCCACCCCCAGCCACCCCTCCAAGCAATCACACAGCACTGTTTCAGAGGCATCAGCACTAGCAGGGGAACACCCTCTTCTCAGAGCCCTGAGCCCCAGCGCCATGACCTCTTTCCAAGGTCCTAGATTCCCATAATCCCATTTCCTTTGTTTCCCCAACCACAGGAGTGGTTTGTATTATCCTGCATGTATTATCTTTGCATCATTTCACTGACTTCTTTGGGCTTTTGTGAGATACTTATGAAACCAATTTTTGGTGTTAAGTTTTCTCTGATAAAGTTCAGAGTGCAGTTTCTATTTCCCTAGCTGCACCTTGACGGAGACTAAATTGAATGCATATCTTATACTTGTTCTGTATGTGCAGGCTGCATTGTAGATGACTATTTGTGGCATTCAGAGCTGCCCATTTTCTTTTGAAACTTCACTTGAGGCAAGAAATCTTATGGAGGAAAGACGTTAAAATTATAAGCAAATGTGGGCTTTGAGATAAGTTATGAATTTCAATTTCTGTCCCATTTCCCTTTTGTCATTGTTCGTCAGATGTTTCTTATAAACAGCAGATATGGCAGTTTCATTCCTTTAAACTCACTCAGTTTTCTGAATTCAGTGGGAAAATTCAGTTCATTCACAATTAGTGTAAAAATGGATATATTTGTTTATAATCCTTCCATCTTACTTTGATTTTCTAAAACAAAAAAAAAAGCTTCCCTGTTATTTCCTTCCTTTTTTTCTGACTAATTTCACCCCAAATTTCCTGAATAATCAAAAGGTAATTATATAACTATAGAAAAATGTTTTTATTTTCCTGTGAAAAAAACCAGGCTTTTTGCAGTGCCATTTTTCTAATGGCTATGATCTCATTCATGCAGTGCTGCCAGGGAATCTTTTAGGGAAACTAGGTTGGCAAAATAGATTCAGACAATGTGACCCTGGGTTCTTGAGATGCCACAGTGATGAAATGCTTTGACTATCTGCTAGTTGTTTCCACAAACACACTTTATCTAAAACATTTTTTTTAAAAAAACCCTAAGTTTAAAGGGAAAACCTTAAAGCTCAAAACAGATCTGCTATGCAAAGAGTTATTGACTGAATTGATGTGAAATCGGTTGCCTCCCTTTATGTTCCCCTCCACTTCAGTTTGTTTTTCCTTTTGTCAAGAAGGCAAAAGGACTTTGCCTGCGCTGGCAGAGTCCTGTCCACTCTGAAAGATGAAACTCAAGGGGCTTTTCTGTAAATCATTCCTCGATCACTTCCCAAGTTGCTTCCTTTTCTGTGCTGCCACTGCAACATCAGCCTGGGTGGGTCACACCCTGATGATTATTTTGCATTCTTGTCCTCTCCTCTGACCATGTTGCTAAAGGGCAGAAACTCTGGTTTATTCTTGTGTCCCCCATCCTTTATGGCAATCCTTAATAAGTGCTTGTTGAGCAAATGACAAAGTGTTTCACCAGTGGTAGTGATTTACTATGACAACATATTTCTGGTGTTTCTTTTTTCTGAAAACAATAGAGAAAAAAAAAATCAGAATTTGGGTTGCCAGTGAGGAACAAATACATCAGGATGCTCCTTAGTCCTGGTAATGTGCCTTAATATTTTCAGAATTTGGGCTGAGGCCTTCTGCACTCATGCATATCTTTGCTCTCCAGAGGTTGTTTGACTGAGTCTTGTGTATCAATAACTAACCATGGGAAGTCAAATTTTAACCTTCTTGTTCATGCAAGTAAACATTGGCAATAGCTCAATGGAAGATTCTAGTAGCTAATAACCTTTCCAATGAGATTTCCTAAGATAATCCAGTTCCTAAAAATTGGGAGCTTCTGTCCTTTTACCAAAATTATTTTTTTTACTCTCCCCTTTTTGGGGTTAGGCCATTACTTAGATGACAGCCCCGAGGTGTCCCTCAGCTCTGACTGACATTCAACTTGATTCTAAACTAATCAATACCTAAAATCAATGTAAAAAGTAAAGTAGGAAGGTTTCAAATAGAAATCCATTAAGGTCTGATGTATTCTGGAAATTTTAGTGAAATTGCATACAGTCACTCTCCACTCCAGTTATAAAAATAACACTGTGAGTTAAAACCAAAATAAGTCAAATGCATCTCTTTTGTAGAAAACTCACCATTTAAAAAAATACAGAACAAAAATAGTAGGAAGCAATTTCCACAAACCCAAGGGTTCTTCATCCCAAGTTTGAAGATGGTTTATTTTTATTTTCTTCTTTTTTGAAGAGGAAAGTGATGGCCAAGAGATAATCCCCAACCTTTTCAAGTGGCTCTCTCCCCATGCCAGGTAGTTCTACCATATCCTTGGTTTCCTAAAGGCACATGACAGAAATTTGCAAATTTCAGTGAAGATATGTGTTTTCCCAAAGGCATTGTGGTATATTAATAATGATTCCTGTCCACAGAGATTTTTGTGGCATTTTGTGCATTGTGTCATTATATGATGACTTTTCTCTAACTTATAGGAAGCATTTAAGCAAGAGCAACTTGGTTTACAACTCATATGGCAGAAAAAATGGAGAAAATACTACTGTCAAGATAGTCTTCATGAAGTAAGGGGACAGTTTGAACTTCACTTTCAATGTGGAGTCCTGGCTATATTAGTAATTCTTCCCCATTTGGTCTCCAGGTATTTTAAGCACTTTTTCATATTAAGCACTTCCTTACATTTATATGTAATAGAGTTTCAACCTAAACTTCTATATAAAGAATTCTTTTATTGAACACATATGTTGAGAACTTATTGAACACATATGTAGGAACTATTTTGAGACCTTGCCTACATTACTTCCAAGTTGGGAATATGAATACCGAAAGCAGTTGAATTCTACTCATTTCCGTTTTTTTAAATAAAAAGTCTTTGAAGTTTTTCAAGTCATTTTGTCCTGAATAAAAGACCAAGTGTGTAAATGAAAGAGAAATAAGTGCTCATAGACCATCAGGGCATATATATGTGTGTATATATATATACATCTTCTTGACTTACACAAAAATAATCCCAGGAGTGTGATCTCCTAACCTAACCCCTCATTTTCTCCTAAGGTTCATCAGGATGGAGTAGGGAAAACAAATGAAAAACTTGCCCCAAATCACACATCCCCAAAAGCTGATTCAGAATTGTTAACTTTAGACCTGTCAATATCTGAATTATACTGTTTACGATTATTTTAATGATATATCACAAGAACACAATGCTGAGCTAAATTTAATTTTCACAGGTCAGTATTCATTCAAGTTAGTGCATAGAGAGAGAGTAAGAGACATCAATATACTGTGTGTGTGTATATATATATATACACATATGTATGATGTTCTTTTGCGTTAAAAGCAAGTTAGATACTGATACATTTATTAACATAAGAAAAACTTCTTCCCTAGTAAGTCCTACACTTCACTGGAGGAAGAGGATATATTTATTGAGCATTAAAATAGGTACTGTGTAGGACACAAAATTTTTCTTGTTCTAAAGGAGTTTAAACTCAATTACAATTAATTTTAGAGCAATGCATATTAGAAGCTAATTGGGATAATTTAGTTTTTCCTATAAGTAGCCTTCTGGCACTGGTGTGGAACTAAAAGCTAAAATCTGTGTTGGTAGTAGCTGAATTTGTTGTTGAAAATCAAGTTAGATCCATGTTATTTTAATGTGTTATGTGGCTATGTTTCCATGATATAGTTACATTATATACACATTTGGAGTATATTCATGGATGAGAAAAGTGATACAGGATGAATGCAGTTAAAATCCTCTAGTTCACCTTAGAGGATGCTTTAAATATCCTAAATGATAATGATCTCCCAATTACCAGCAGCTTATGTTGGCATCATGTATCATTAGGTAATTCATTTTTAAAATAGAGTTGACATCAGGCGGAAGATCTGGATGGCACCATAAATTGTGGCTTCATCTCAAGGATGGGATAGCACACGTCTTCCAACTCTGGGGTTGTTGTAGTTTCATCAGTCAAATGTTTGTGTCAAACCATGACTTTTTAGAGGCAGCTGATTTTGTGTAAATGCTTTTTTAGTAATAGTTGCTTGAGAAGGATTTTGGGTGGAAAGTTCTATATCAATGCTTTCTACAAATTCCATCTTGTCTACTAATGAAACCCCTGTGACTTTTCTCTCTCAGTGCCCTGTGAAACTGGCTCCTAGCTCCCTGGGATCCAGATCTGTCTTATATGTGGTATAGAGATCTCGTTCCATCTGCTCATCCATACCAAGACTGGCTCTCCTCATGAAGGGGAGGGGGAGATGGAGACAGCATTTCAGTTCAGCTGTCTCTGTGCAGTACAAAGCAGCTCATCACACACAAAGTATGTAATAAATATTCTTTCAAAAAGGCAAGAACTAATGCTAATGTGGTTGTCAGACTCAGGAGAATTGGGCTTCATTAGTGTAGGGGTGGAAAAATCTGCTCCCCCAAAGTATGTCTTTTTGGTGAACAGTTGATTTCATAGAAGGAATTCTGAAATTTAGATGGAAGTTGCCTTTGAAAAAGATATTTCTTTGTATGGATGTCTCACAGTCACTTTACTGGAAAGATCTAATTTTTATGATCTCTTCAATGGAGCACGCAGACTTTAAATCTGCAAACCTTTGTGTGCTATACTTTCTTTAACAAATTCCCTAACTGGCCTTCCTCTTTCTCTCTTTCTTTCTTGCCTTTTTTTTTTTTAAGACTAGGTCTCACTGTGTTGCCCGGGGTACTTCTGATCCCATGGACTTAAGCAATCCTCAGCCTCAGCCTCCCAGGTAGCTGTGATTACAGGCTCCTGCCACCACACTGCTTTTATTGAGACTGAGTCTTGCAATGTTGCCTAGGGTAGTCTCAAACCCATGAACTCAAGTGATCCCTAGCCTCTTTGCCTCCCAGCGCTTGAAGTACAGACGCATGCCACCATGCCAGGCAGGACTTCCTCTTTCTTGCCCCCACCTCCTCACTTTCCTTGTCTTGGCAAGTTACTTAAGATGGCATCTGACACCATGTGATAAGCTAGTCAGGTGGGATCTCTCCCATGTATCCTGAAGGTAGAGTGGACATACTGTTACTAGACTTTCATTTTGACTTTTTCTTTTATCAGCTGATCTAATGCTTCTTAAGTTATTTGCCAGACTATAGAAAAGCAATAGATCTGACAATAAGGGTGAACTAAGGATGCATTTTATTTGTTTTATTCAAGGCCAAGGCAGATGTATTGAGCAATCCAGTTAATTTGAAGGGGCTGGAGTGAGAGACAGCAGAGAAGGACTTAAAGTAGGTGAACTTATTTCAAAGATACAGAAGGACTATACTTAATAAGTGTTGTAATGCTGAGTAAATAGAATAATTATATGCAGACTTGGCCATACATGGACAAAACTTGTTGAAAGAAAGAGGCCAAGATGGAGGGAAGAGATTTTAGTGCTCCATGTCAGGAAGATATTCCATACATGTGGAAACCCATAACATATAGGTGGGAATATATTTGGATAAGGATTAGAGAGAGAAAGCAAAAATGATATAATTATTGGGGAAATACTAAAGATAGATCCATGTTAAGTAGGAAATAAGAACCAGATAACAAATGCCGATCAAGCTATCCAGAAAAGCTATCTAGATTCCAAGTTCAACAAAGAACAATACATCAAATAAACCCTTGAAAGTTCTTGATGATTGATTGAATGTAGCACAAAAGTGAAGGGACCTAGTTTTAGATGTGTGTACTTAGGTAAGCACTTGATTCAATACTGGATAAGATTCAGGTGTGTGTACTTGATTTTCTAGAAAATAAAGGTGATAAAGTTCTTGTAAAGATAATACTGATAAGTCTTTTGAAATGGTTGACTTTTTATAGAATGTTATCCTTCACTTAAGACAGAAATGACAAAATAGTTGCTATTTTGCATTTAATTTTTACCACTGAAAGAATCTGTGAGTTGAATGAGGAGCTTCAGAACAAAAGGGGGTGGGGGGCTGACTATGTATATTAGATAGAGATAGACGGATAAAAGGGTACTCGAGGCGTAAGCCTGGGGTCAAAATGTTCCATTTCATTCCAAGAGCTTCCTGAAGCACATCTTGACAGACCTCATTTTCCCACTTTCAACCAGATCACCCAGACTGCCACACATTTCATACCTCTTTGAAATGTTCCCTTTCCCTTTGACTTTATTTTTCATACTTTTGTGCAAATGTTATTTTCCCCTAAATGGTTCTGAAAATGCTGAAGTCAAAAACAAAAGCATTCAAGCTCTCTATTCTCAAGTTCATAGCCACATCTCACCCAACTCCCCCCACCCCACCCCACCCCCGCTTCTCTTACTCTACTTCTATCTTTCACCTACTTTTCCCCAGCCAGACTCATCCCACATTCAAAATCTAGATATATGAACAGAAAACGAGAGGGCATGGAAAGCTCAAGTTTAGCTGATGTGGTCAGCGTCAGTGGCGCTGAGGGTACTTTTGCAGAATGTTTAACAGGGATTCACTGAAAAGATAAATCCTGTTATTAAAGAGAGGGTTCTCCATAAAATGGGGCAAGTTCGACCGGGCACGGTGATGCGTGCTTGTAAACAGCAGCCTAGGAAGCTGCAGCTGGGATCAGGGATTGCGGTTCAAGTCCCGCTCAGAGCAACATAGCGAGACCTATAATCCCAGCTACCTGGGAAGCTGAGGCTAGGGATTGCTTGAGTCCGTGGTATCCTGGGCAACGTGAGCATGAGGTTCCACCGGCAAAAATAGTGAGACGTAGTCTCAAAAAAAAAAATGGGGCAAGTTCCCTGCCTTATCTAAGGAAGGGTGGAACTGAGTAAACTGGGGGAGCCAGAGAAGAGCTGGAGAGGACACACAGAGACATGGGAGGAGACAAAACAGACATTTGGAAGAGACATGTGGTAAGAGACATATGGGAAGGCTAACAATGGCAACCTTTTCCTTCATTTCTACTTTCATTTTGCTCCTTTCAGCTGAGACTTGCCTAGCCCCTCCTGCCCCTTTCCTATGCCTCCTTGCCAAAAGGTGCCTTACACTTGTAGGACTCGGTGGTCCTGCCTTGGGCCAACCCTGCTTGGTTGGGCATTTACCCCTGTGGAATTGGGTATCTTTGGGTATTTCATTGAAAAACTAGAATCCTTTCTTCTAGTCTTTCCTCTCTCCATGCGCACCAATCTTATTAAAATTCTTTAGCAATAAGAGCCTGCTTTGTCTTTATTCAGCAGATGGCTGAATCCCTGTAGAGTGAACAAGTTTGGGAGTCTGAGATAATACCCCTCATTCTGCACAGTGACACTATCAGCTGTCCTGCAAATTTAGGACAATGCACAAATGCAATCAGTGGATATTCTCTATAGAGAATGCCTCAGGCTATGGCACAAGACTTCTGTAGACTCGCATGAACACCACATCATGGTAGGCTATCACTTCTTTCTTGAGGTCAATGATTTCATGGAGTATCTGAGAAAGGCTACGAAGTTCTCTCCTGAAAAAGGCATAAATGCACATATACCCAAATGTTTGCAGTGTTTATTAACTCATCGAAGGTTCTAATTCCAAAGCTCATTTTAAGTTGCCATCGCTGCTTTACAACAGTGAATAAGGAAGATGAACACACTGGTGGCAGAAGACTTTATGTCCTATCTTGGGCATAATGTGTTTGAGATGCATGTGGCAGGATATTCGAATGGAACTGTCCCAGAAACAGTTTTAAATGATTCCTAGTTTTGTAGGTGTTGTTTCAATCAAGAGGAAGTGGGTGGGGACTCTAGCAGCACAATGGACTCCAACCTTGAGTCTAGGTTCTTTTCTATCTATATTTAGAAATGTTTGTTTTTTTTTTCTTTTGTGTTTCTGACTATTCAAAAAATGACCCATCCTTTGCCCTTTTAAGAACCTTTCCATGATCTCTCCTTCTTGTAGAACCTAACTAAAGAAAAGTCAGTCATGTAGATGTCTGGAAAGTCAGTTTATGAGGGGGATTGAAACATTCTATGTGGTTGAAATAAATATTTGATAAACTGAGCCAACCATCTGGGTCCCACCACTCTCCCACTTCACTCTGTTGCAGGGGTTTGCTAAACAGCCCTCTGAGGAAGCTGAGTCTGAGTTTTTCTGCTTTCCATTGTTGTTGTTAAGTTTGGGGGATATTGTAGAGTTTGGGGACTACAGTAGGCTGAAAAATGATCCCCTAAAAGATGACCCACATTATAATCCCTGAAACCTATGAATGTTACCTTATTTGATCAAAAACAAGATCTCAAGATGGGAAAATTACCTTGGGAGTGATTTTTTTATTTTTTTTTTTTTGAGACTAGGTCTTGCTATTTTTTTGCCTGTGGAACTGCAGGCTCACGTTGCCCGGGGTACCACAGACTCAAGTGATCCTCAGCCTCAGCTTCCCAAGTAGCTGGGGTTACAGGCACATGCCACCACACCCAGCTATTTTTTTGGGACTAGGTCTCCCTACATGGCCCCAGTGCGACTCGAACCATGATCCCTGGCCCTGACTGCGGCTTCCTAGGCTGCCACTTACAGGCATGCACCACCATGTCTGGCCAGGAGTGAGTCTTAATGGCCATCACACAGAATCTTATAAAGAGACAGAGGGGTGGGCCAGCCACGATGGCATGTGCCTGTAAGCGGCAGCCTAGGAAGCCATGGTGGGGACTGGGGATCACGGTTCGAGTCCACCTTGGGGCAAAATAGCAAGACCCAGTCCCCCAAAAATAGCTGGGCGTGGTAGCACACGCCTGTAATCCCAGCTACCTGGGAAGCTGAGGCTGGGGATTGAGTCCGTGGTACCCTGAGCAACGTGAGCCAGTGGTTCCATGGGCAAAAAATAGCAAGACCTAGTCTCAAAAAAAAGAGACAGAGGGGGGTTTGACCCAGAGCAGAGGGAAAGGCAGGTGAGAAAGGAGGATGCAATATGATGACCCTGGAGGCAAAGATCACAGTGAGGCAACCACAAGTCAAGGATCACTGGCAGCCACCAGAGCAGAAAGAGGTTCTTCTACAGCCTCCAGAGGGAGCACAACCCTGAAGATGCCTTGATTTTAACCCAGTGATGCTCATTCTGACCATGAGATCACTGTATTGTATTCCTGTTGTTTTAAATCACCGAGTTTGTCATAATTTGCTACAGTATCTAGTTACAACTAGATACTGTATCTAACTAGATACTGTATCTAGTTAGTAAACTAGTTAGTAAACTAATTAGGGAGTAAACCAGACAGTAGAAGAGAGGACAAACCCATTCTATCACTGCCTGTTTGCTTCAGATTTTTAGTGAAGTTTCTCCTTTTTTTCCATTTGCAACCTCAGGGATTTCTTTCTGAACCAAGGTACATCTTTCATTTGGTACCTGTATTGTAAGTCTCTCCTATCCTTTACAGACTAAATACCCGATCTCCATTCACTAATAAAACTTGCCTCCTTCCCCCTTAGTTTATATTCCCTGTCTCCAAATAGTCACTTATTGTCTTCAGAGAATGCATTTCTCTCTGTCTCTCTTTTCCTCCCATTGTGTTTGATCGAAAATAAAAGTTACATACAATGAGCAACCTCTGCTTTCTTTTCTTGTTATTCCCTTTCCTCAAAGGTGTAGAGCTGGAAGGCTGCTAACCCCAAAGTGTTTGAAGTCACCCACACACTTTGCAGAGAGGTTCCAGCCAACACAATTAAATCACTTTCACAAATGCCATGATCATTAGTTCCACAAAAAAAAGGGGGTCTGTAGGCTAGAAACTAAAAAGAAAATGATGTCTTATGCAGTTTTAAAACCTGCAAAATGGGAAATAAATTGAGTCAGATGATTATTTTAAAATAACTATGGTTTCAAGCTGGATACAAAATCAACACACAGAAGTCGGTAGCTTTCCTATATGCAAAAAGTCAAATAGAAGTAGAAATCAGCAAAACCACCCCATTTACCATCGCACCAGAAAAAATTAAGTACCTGGGAATAAACCTAACAAAACATGTAAAGAAATATACAAAGAAAATTTTAGAACACCGCTAAAAGAGATAGAAGAAGACATAAGGAAATGGAAAGACATTCCCTGTTCATGGATTGGAAGAATTAATATCAAAATGGCCACCTTACCAAAAGCAATCTACAGATTCAATGCAATCCCAATAAAAATCCCAATGACATTTCTTAAAGAGATAGAACAAAAATTATTGAAATTCATATGGAATAACAAAAGTCCTTGAATATCAAAAAGCCTCCTGATCAGAAAAAAAGAGAATGGAGGTATTACAATTCCAAACTTCTAACTGTACTACAAAGTCAAAATAATTAAAACAGCTTGGTACTGGTACAAAACAATCAGACCAATGGAACAGAATTGAGTGCCAGAAATAAAACCACACATATATAGTCAACTAATCTTTGACAAAGGAGTGAAAAACTTACATTGGAACAAAGATAGCCTTTTCAATAAATGGTGCTGGGAAAAATGGACTACGACATGCAAAAAAAGGACCAAGACAACTCCCTGACACCATGTACAAAAAATCAATTCAAAATGGATAAAAAACTTAGATGTCAGACTTGAAACCATAACATACATAGAGGAAAACTTGGGCAAAACCCTCCATTAATTACAATTCAAAAATCCCTTTCTGGAAACATCTACAGATGGCAAAAAAATGAAGGAAAACATAAACAGATGGGACTACATCGAACTAAAGAGCTTCTTTACAGCAAAAGAGACAACAGAAAAAAGCAAAAAGAAGCCTAACAGAATGGGAAAAAAATTTTGCCCTCCATAAGAGTGATAAGGGTTTAATAACAAAGATCCACAAGGAACTCACACAACTAAACAAAAGCAAAACAAGAAGTCCAATCAAAAAATGGGGAGAAGAACTAAAAAAGATACTTCTTCAAAGAGGAAATACAAATGGCCAACAGGCACATGAAAAATTGCTCAGTGTCACTAGTAATTAGGGAAATGCAAATCAAAACCACAATGAGATATCACCTTACACCAGTGAGAATGGCCCACATCCATAGAACGGGCGCAACAACAAGTGCTGGTGAGGATGTGGAGAGAAAGGAACACTCTTACACTACTGTTGGGAACATAAACTGGTCCAACCACTATGGAAAGCTGTGTGGAGGACCCTCAAATTAATGAAAATGGAACTACCATTTGACCCAGCAATTGCTCTCTTGGGAATCTACCCAAAAGAGACTTCAGTGTGGGTACAAAGGGACACCTCTGCTCAGATGTTCACTGCAGCACTATTTATAATTGCAAGGACTTGGAAGCAACCTAAATGCCCCAAAACAGATGATTGGATGAAAAAGATGTGGTATATATACACAATGAAATATTATTCATCAATTAAAAATGACACATTTGATGATTTTATAACATGGATGTACCTAGAAGAAAACATAATAGTGGAAATAAGTCAAAAAGAAAAAGACAGAAACCAAATTGTTTCACTAATATATGGGATATAGGGAAAAAAAATAAACAAAATCCATGAGGAAAAGTCAAAACAAGCTAACCACCAAACTGAAGCACACAACTTTGGGCAGGAGGAAAAAGGGGGGAATGATGGGGACGGTGGGGGTGTGTGTGTGTGTGTGAGTCCCTGTATTACAAAGATGTGAAATTTATATATAAATAAATTAAAGAAAAAAAAAACTATGGTTTCAATGAGGACTAAAAGTAAACCTTTATCAGAAATTTGGAAAATCAAAACAAGCCAGGTGAAGTCTTATGCAGAAAGACCTCTTGGTGCTTCATGGAGAAATGGTGTGAAGATAATTAGAACTGCTAAAAGATGGGAGCCAGGAGCTCAAGTGAGAACATCACAATGCAGGCGTCAGCAAACTATAATCTACAGGTTAAATCTGGCCCATCACCTGTTTTTGTAAATAAAGAGACACATTTGTTCATTTACGTGTTATCTATGGCTACTTATGTACTGTAATGACAGAGCTGAGGAGCTGCGATCGAGATAATGTGGACATAAAATCTAAAATATTCACTTTTTTGCCCTTTACAGAAAAACGATGCCAACACTGTTATAATGGAGTAGCTCTGCTGGAGGTAGATTGCAACCTCTAGCAATGAGAAATAGTGAAAATTACCAAGTACATTTCTGTCTTAGCATTGTTGCAGAATGGGTGGCTTCACTGAGAATAATCTATTGTCTCATTTTGCCAGAGACTAGAAGTCCAAAACTAAGGCTTTTGTAGAATTGATTCTTGTAGAGGTTTTGAAGGAGAATGAGACCCAGGCCTCCCTTCTAGCTTTGGTGGCTGCTATTGATGCGTGGTGCCCCTTGCTTTGTGAGTGCATGATTCCAGCCTGTGACTCTCTCCACGTTGTCTTTCTTCCTATGCTCCTCTGTGTCTTCTCCAAACCTGTATCTTATTAAGATATATTAGTGAATTTAAGGCCTACCCCAGATCTGTTAGTGGATATGATGAGGTGCACTGTGAAACCGTCAAGCCTTGATTCTGTTTGGTTCTGCCATTCATTGCATAATGAAAACATACTCTCAGTGCCCAAGACCTTTAATAGAATTAGAGAAAAGAATATAGTTAAGATAGCTTCTTTTTTTTTTTTTTAAGACTAGGTCTCTCTGTGTTGCCCAGGGTAGTCCTGATCTCATGGACTCAAGTAACCCCCAGCCTCAGCCTCCCAGGTAGGTGTGATTACAGGCACCCGCCGCCATACCTGGCTGCTTTTTTTTTCAAGACAAGGTCTCTCTATGTTGCCTGGGGTAGTCTTGAACCCGTGAACTCAAGTGATCCCGAACCTCTTGCCTCCCAGTGCTTGGATTACAGGCACATGCTACCATCCCCGGCAGTTACGATAGTTTCTAACTTCATACCCACTTTTACCCATCCCCACATGGGTAAGTGCTCAGTCCAATAAGGATGTCCCCAAGCACAGCCACTGAGCCCTGTAAGGTTTCCACAATTCTAAAGCACTTTCTTGTGGCGAATCATTGGGAGGGGGCAGAAAGGGCCAGGTAAGTCTGGGATGAAAGGCACAAGATCCAAGTACAGCTCAAGAAGAAGGCTGCCATTGTCAGCCTCCCTACAGGTCCCTCACCGTGTGTCTCTTCCAAGTGGCTCTTTCCATGTCCCCCAAGTCCCTGATGCAAATCCAAGCCAAGAAGCAAGCATGGCTTCTGCTTCACATGTCTCTCTGCTGTATGTACCTTTTCTAAGTCTACTTTTGTCTCCAGTCTTCTCTCCAAGTTCTTTTTAAGCCTCCTTGCACCATTCAGCTCCATACTTCATTAGGTAGAACAGGGAATGTGGAACTTCCACTTTCAACATGACTTTCAAATTGAAGAAGAACTTGCCTTGTGATCTGTAACTGCAAAGGCCTGTTCCCCAGATGAAGTCACAGGCACTGGATATAGAACTTGGAAATTGTTTCAGGGCTGGGGGACATGATTCAGCTTACTGTACCAAGAAAATGACAATATTAATCACTTTAGGTGACACGGGACTTAAGGGATATTGCTATGAATATCACACACCCACTTAAGAGACAGTCATTATGGAAATAATTAACTTTGATATTTTGCTTTTACATTTCTTTTAGGTTCTTTTTTATGGTTTTTACAATTTAAGGAACATCTCCATATACAGCCCTGAACTTTATGAATCTTGTAATTTGCCTTCTACTTTCTTTTCCTTATTCTACTTCGAGTAAGTCATAGTTTTGTGATCTACATGTAGAAAATATGGGGATTTAAGCAATTGTGGCCCTAAAAGCAGCAAAGTGAACAAAAGAACGATGAAGAGAAGTTCAGGAACTAGAAAAATGGGTTCCTGCAACTTCCGTTATTAACGTTCACGAGAGTTACCTTCTTGTGAAGCTGTAGCTAGCAGCACGGAGTGAATCCTGTAAAATCCTTTCCAGTCTGCAGGAAGCTCTTTAGTCACACAAGTTTTATTTTTTCATCTGCAACTTGAAAACAAGACTGTGTGACTCCTCTTGTTCTTTGTTCATTCTGCTTACAGACTGCAGACTAAAAGCCAGCAAAACTTGGAAGGAAATGGAATGCTGCCCATATTTCTGCTAGGATTGATTCCTTTTAAATTTCTATCAAAATATATACTATTCTGACCAGAATTCACAAGCAGTGGGGAGAAAGGAGCCACAGTCAACTTGGCATGCTTTTGGAGAAATAGCTGAATAGAAGTGACAGTTTTCTTAGAGGGATTGTCCTTGATTTGGCATTAAAACTATGCTAAAGGAACTGTGTGGGGGGAAATCAGGACTCTTCTCCCTTGAATGTGGAAGATTCTCCCTCACGGATGTGTCAGTGGACCAGTCTGGGGCATGAGAGACAAGGCAGCTGCCAAACTGTGAAGGCCTGTGTTAAAATCGTTTGCCTGAAATACCTAAAATTGGTTCATTTTCCTATTTCTTCCGGAATCTGAGACAAAGGTTCCATGATCTCTTTTAGTTTTTAGATATTTTCTAGGGATGTACAACCCTGACACACTAATTTCCTTGCTTTTTCCTCATGCATGACGAAGATTCCCACAAAGTTTCATTAAATGTGACCTGCGTTTCCTCAGCTGCCCACGTCAAAGTGAAAAGCTGTCTGCAGCCGTGATTTTTAAGAGCAGCACTTGTATGAATGTAATATAGGGAAGGTAAGATTTTTCCTTCCATCCTCTTCAAGTTGCTGGCTGAGACTGATGTAAATCCAGTTTTCTGTGTACACAGATTTTAAATGGGCACAGGAATTCTCACAAGACCCAGAGGGGGCAAGGACTGCCCACTTCACTGTGGCCACTGCCAGCGAACCAGCTACCCCAGTACATCGACTACTGCCAAGCCTCAAGTGATCCTTGCCCTGGTGACCCATGGGTGACTGCCAGCAGCCCAGCAAGTGGAGGGGGCAGCCTGGACACACAGGTGCCTACTCCCTAGCAACTCCAGGCAGTACACGCCAAAGCTGGCCCCCCCAGCACCACCCACTGAACACGCCCTCATCCAGGGCCAAGCTGAAATGTCATTGCCTGCCAGAATGAACAGCCCCACCCACAGTGCTGCCCTGACACAGCAGACAGGTGGCTGCAGCCCCCAGGGAAATCACCCAATGTGACTAACTTTGGAAGCTGAGACAGTGGTTCACAGGGCCTCTGTGCTTCCCAGAGGACTTTGGGGCCATTCGGTGGGGTTGTCGATGATAACTAGCAGTGTTATGGATGTGGTAGGTACAGGAGATGGCCATGAATGTAAGTAGATGCAAGAGCTGAGTGTCAGAGGATGGAGTAAAAAGGACGAAGATAAAATAGAAGAAAGGAAGAATTTTTTTTAAAAAAGTACTAACTGAATGCAGAACAGTTTATGAATCATATTGTTTGTCCAGTCTTTGAATGAGTGAAGTTTTTTACTTTGTTCATTTTACTTGTGCTTATTTTAACTTATTTTATAACTTCCCCAGCCACCTTGTGAAGGAGACTGGGGGGAGGAGGTGGAGGGAGGAGGGGGGAAGGGAAGAGGAAGAACTGCCCAGAGACCCTTGGTTTGGGCTGTGTTATTCACTAAGAAGTTGCTCTGTTGATCACTAAACTGTGCTTGAAGAAAGTTGGACTATGAAGCAAGCTAACTCAGTCTATCCATAAAGAAATCAACATGTCCTTTACCTTCAAAGTTCTGAAGCCTTTATAGCAGTATGACAGTATCTACAATAGAATTAATTGTCATATCACAAATGGTGGATGAAGGGATGAATGAATGAACTAAGTGGGTGGACAGACCTATTATAACTAAGAATACAGTTTGATTAATAAAAGAAAAGGCTAGGAAACAAAAAAAGAATCAAAGGGAAAAGACCACTTTAAAAAGAGAGAGAGGGAGAAAAACTGATGTAGAGAACTTTTTAAAAATAGGTTGGGAACAATGTGCATAATGATATAAAAAGGAAAAATAACCCATGCTCTTTTTCTACTCCCTATTCCTATTTTACTGATGGAATAGGCAAAGATCACTCCTATGTGAGGCTGGGTATGTGTGTGTACATAAAAACCACTTCAGTTACTTGAGTAAAGTACCTGGAACAATTTCACTCTCTTTGCCTCCAGAATATAAAATAAGTTATATGATTATTGATGGGTCTAGGAGTTGTTACTGAATGATTTCCTCTTTAGTATAAAATACAGGTTTTTAAAACAAAAAAAGATATAATGAACCTATATAAAATTTGTTGGAATTCTTTCATGTTTTCATTCCTTAAATGTCACAGAGAAGCAAGATACTGGAGGAATTAGTCTGAACGCGTTGGCATGTTATTAGATTTTTCAATAACAACATTTGTTATAGAATCAGGGATATTGATATCCCTAAGAAAAAAGTCAAGAGAATCATTTTTTATTAATTGATAATGTCTTGTGACTATTCAACTCAGCTTTTCAACATTGAAAATTTGCTTTTATAGATTAGTTTGAGACCAGGGTCTCTCAGCAAAAATGGATTTTGTAGAAAAGTGAAAAGTGGCAATCTATTATAATGATAATTTTTAAAAATTTTGTTCCCTGGTGGATAATACATGTTAGTTATCAAGATTTGTTAATCAATTGAGTATCTTAAGAGTAAAGATTGCAAAAATCTCATGCAAACACTGAAGTATCACTGACCCTATTTCATAAAATGAAAATTTATACGAACATTCATATGAAATAAAATTTTAAATATTTCTTATAAATTCCGGTATCGTGATACTTAGTTTTGTTATGTTTTTCTGAAATAGTTCACAACTTTAGCTCACATTAGAATTATCTAGAAAAATGTTTTAACTTCTGAGACTAGGCAGCAGTGCACAGCAGTAAAAGTGTGTCCCAAAGATGACAACATATTTGTAGAGCATTCCAGGACCCCAGTGATCCATCAAAGATGTGATCTACTGATTTAACAGTCCCTGATTAAGTCTCGCTTTCAGCATCCGCTTTCAGAATCACTCCTTTCTCTGCAGCAAAAGCAAAGCATAGAGTAAATTGTATCACTGCAAGTCTGTGTTGCATTATTTTTCATCTGCAGTACCTGGTAGCTGCTCCCTGATGTAGCGACTGAATGAACATGCTTATTTCCAATCAGGATCCTGGAGGAAGGTTGTCACCCTTTGAGAGATAGCAGACTCCTCCAGAGCATGTATAGAGATGGTATGACTCACGGCATTCCATTACACAGCTCTGAGTCACCTGGCACTTGTCTGGTCTAAAAGCTTTAAAACCTCATATATTGGTTCTAATTTGACAGACATTTTTATCCTGGGAACAAGGACTAGGGATGACAGCTGACTGAATCAGCTCAGGCCTTCTCGTTTGGGAAGCATTGGGGGGCCGTTGCTGCTCCCTGCTTACATAACCGCATATTGCACAAGCTTGACCATGGAATGTGATGAAATGGTGTTTGCTTCCCTCCATCGGTCTGAACGCAATACAATGGAGATGAACTTCTCCTATCCATGGATGAGGTCTTGGGTCACTCTCTGTATGAGTCACTTTTAGTCGTAGAACACTCTCAGAGAGACACTGTATTCAGTATCACATGATCACCAAAAATTCAAACCTGAATTCAGCCTTAAACCATCACCCTTCTCCAGCCCTGACTGCTTCACAAGTCTGTGGGGAGCAAGGACTCTGTGCTTCTTCTGCTCTTCCTTTCTCCCAGCTCCCCTATGCTGAATATGAACAGTTTCTCTCTGGCTAGGATCAATGTAGGGAGAGAGAGGAGAAAAGGAATATGACATCCTTTGACTGAACCTGGAAATAATAAAAACTGGGATTTCTGAATGAAATGGTAGGTGGTGGTACTTGATTCTTGTCATTTAACAGGGTCTTGAGGGGTATTCAGAGGTCTCTGCTGAGGTTCTTGCTTACAGTTCCCTTGATCTGTGATGACCCATCCATATTCTGGGGGGATAGCTATAATGCCGTCTTCATCTTGAGGTCCGTCTCTTAAGGAATAACCTTAAGAATAACCTTAATAACAGGTAGTCTCTGTGCCCCCTGGAGGTAGCCAGACTAGATGAGTAAGACCCCACATTGCTCTTTCTCATGGCCCACGCATGTCCATTCTGCATTCATGCATTCCTCGTTCCCCCAGAATCTGGGGTGAGTCTGTTGCTATATAGCACCCCCTGGCTCCACCAACAAGGCAGTTGCCATTAGAATTCCAAAGTGAGAATCTGACACCACTCACATGCCACTTGACCTTTCTAAGGCTTGTGTGAGGTCTTTTCAGGTCTTTTGATTTCAGCCCTTCCGGAGGTCTCCATGTGGTTGCCTGTAAGTTCCCAATTTCAAGATCCTCCCCACAGCCTGGTAAGGACACCATCTGTCTCAGGTCAGTATCCCTAGAGACAGGGTTTGGAACAGGAATTCTTATTTAAGAAATTGAGCAAATGGAAGAGGCTTGAGGAAAATGCTGAAAGCTAGGAAAGAGGGAAAAGCTAAGCAAGAAAGTGACCTCAGCTGGGGACTAGCTTGAATCTGATGTTAGAAAGAAAATCCTGCATCCGAAGTGCATAAGAAAGATATACCTCACCTTGAGGTATGAAACTGTATGCTGACAACTGGGCCAAAGTTGCTGGGGTGTTGGGGTGAAGGAATGTAGCCTTCAGTGCTATTTGACTGATGGCAGTTCTCCAAAGAAGGGGGCAGCTGAGTGAGGTCAAGGGTAGGGAAGCAGGGTAGACAGATTGATCAGGTGACTCTAGAGGGATGTATTAACTGGGAGAGGGAGTGTCTGTCTCCCTCATTTTGGTATCTGACATCTGTCATCTCACCCCCTCAGTTGAAACAGAGGAAGCAAGAGCTCTGTTCTAACTTGCTGCCTCTGAGAAGTGTTGGGGTTTTCTTTCATACTCGTGACCATGAAACTCAATGCTCTAACCCCACTGGAGAGTCCAGAATGCTGAATGAACTAGAAACCAGGCTTAGTGGTTTCTCTGCTATCTATTATGGGTTTGTACTGCTCATACTCTCTCAACAGACCTCCCCTGTGACATGACTGGTGTAAGAAGCATATATTCTCTGTCCGTGGAATAGAACAGGTCAACAGGAGCAAACCCATGGCCATTTAAAAAAAAAAATCAAACGTAAAATAAACTGGACTAGCAAATCACTGGGAGCAACTTTAAGAGTATCCGTGACCTAGGTGAGGTCAGAACAACTTCCTGGGGACCTTATTCAGGCATTCAGGAGCTGCAAGTAAAGTAGACAGAGAGGAAAGCAGTGGTCTGGTAGGACGTTATAACTCTGAGATCTTGAAGAAGCCCCTAGGAGGGGGACATCCACTCCAGAAAAGTCACGAAAGGGCTGGAGCTTGTCAGGGTGAAGAGTAACCCAGGGAGCTGAAGAATCAGCTGGCTGCCCACACACAACTGGGTGTCCACACCCAACTCATCCTTTTTCTCCCCTCTTATATATGCAACTTCCTGATTTCTACTGAGAAGGTAGGAATGACCCATTCCCTCTGAGTTCTCCTTTCACTGAATCACAAGGACTTTGGAGCTGGAAGGGATCATAGGCTGTATCTAGAGAAGCTTTCTTCTTTCATAGAGGAGGAACCATGGCACAGAGAGGTTATAATGAAGCACTTGCAGAGCACTGACTCCAAAACCAGATCTGGCATGCAGTCTTAAAATATGCATCAAATATGTATAAAATATGCATAAATATATATAAAATATGCATAAAACCTCTCTTTCTCACACACACGCACATACACACACGCCATGACAATAATCACCGCGACCGAATGCTGATGACAATCTATGCTGTGTGTCATACTCTACCCGTTTAATTTCTCTTACTCAACTGGTCCCAATAGGTAACTAGGTAACTCTATCGTGGCTCCTCAAAGACATATAGCTTATTACAGGCTTGAGTAGGGGAACAAGTCAGAATTGAAATGTAGAAGTCACTGGCAGGAAAATTAAAGAGAGACCAGGACCTACAAATCCCTCTGGCCCAGAAGTGGTGCGGAATGTTAAGCCAAATTGAAATGAGGACTTAGCTGGCAACACACAGCTCTGGTGAGTTTGATGAAGGAACAGGTAATGGTGTTCGTCTAAGTTGGTCGGCAAGACGTGGAGTTTCGAATAGCTGGGGAAGGTATAATAACAGAGTCTTGCGGCAAACCACTGCTGGCATCAGGAAAATTTTAGCATGGAAATAGCAAGCCTCAGCCTCAGGGCTATTGCTCAGGAGTAAGTGCTCAGTCTTGGTTTAGAATGGGGCATTGGTTGGATGGAGATTGAACTCAACCTTGGAAGAAGAATTTTAATATCAGGAGAGATCTAAGGGCAGATGAACCCTAGGACTCAGAATCCTAGAACCGAGTCCTGACGCACAACAGTTCTCAGCAGTGGCTGACTTCTTGCAGTTACTTGTTGAAGTTAGTGCTTGAAGTGGGAACTGAGGTGTCAGTTAGTGGAGAGGTTAGTGTGGAAAGAGGCAGTCACAGGGTCAGGGAGGCCATTTCTTGCCATCCTCCTCTGCCAGGCATCGACCCACTCTTTCTCACTCACCTGCCAAATCAGCTCAACGTGATTCAAAAACCGGTTTTGTCCTGAATCTTCACTATGTTTCTTCTCATATTTATAAATACCATTGCTGGAACAAAACAAAGGGAAAATTATGAGAATTCTTCAGTTGGCAGCAGGTGGGAAAATGAGCCCACGATGCTGTCAAGTACCATGTGAAACAACAATGGTGCTTGTCATCGGTTTGTTTTAGTGGATATTAAGTTTGATGAAATGGCCCAGTTGTACAAAAGAGGGAGAAGAAGTGACAGCTCTGCAGACAGATGGTGAAAGACTTCCCTCTGCACTTAGAGCTACAAAGTTTGACTGAAAACCTTTTAAAGGTGACCTTCTTGGATAATTGTACCTCGCTATGAACTGACTCCACTGTCCAGAGTGTACTTCTTTTTGTTATTGTGGAAAGCATAAGTCATTTAATCCATGCAAAAAATAAACACCCAAAAGGTCAGCCGGGTTGAATACATTGTAATTATCAATATTTTCTGAATCCCTGATAAGGGTCAAATGCCATGTGAGCTGCTTTATATCTCCTGTAATTCTCACACAACCATCAGAGTTAAGCACTATTATTATCTCCATTATGTGAGGTAACTGAGTTTATTCAAGTGAAGTAAGTTGTCCCAAGTGGAGATCACAGGTAAAAGGTAAGAGGCTGAGTCAAGCAGTTTGGCCAAATTGCTAGTTGATTACCAGCCTCCATTCTCTCTATCCTCCTCATTATTCAGAGCGGCAAGATCACAGAGCCTCCTTCTCCCGGTGTAGTTGATGCGTGGCCCTGACAAACTTCCTCGTGGTGCCTATGCCCTTTGCCATGAAATTTAGCATGATAACCCATGAGGACGGCCAAGTACAATAATGGCTGACATTTAGTCAGGGCTTACTTTGTGTTCAGTGCTGTTCTAAGCTCTCTGTGTGGATTTGACTATTTAACAATTTGTATATTAACAAATGAGTTGTATAAAAATTTAAATATAATTTCCAATTATATTTAAACCAATTATAAATATAGATAAAAATGAATCTATTATATATATAAAACACTGGACTTCCTAGTTTAATCTTTAAATCAACATGTTATTTCAAATATCTTGAAACCAATGTGCTAGTTTGAAACTGATGTTTTGTAAGTAGAAAGTCATTTGATAAAGAAGAATAAGAAGAGGCTAGTGAATACTTGTACTCTTGGCAATTTTGAGGTGGGTGAGTTGTGTGTGTGGGGGAGGAGGCTTGACCTCTGCATCTTGGTGTTCTCTGATAGCCCACCTCTGCCCCCAAGGCCATCATCTCTGTGTGGCCCTAAGACTGTCAGCTCCTCCCAGGTGCCTCATTATTCAAATTTTAACTTTAATGAAGTTTGGCTTGCTCAGTGTAGACATTTCAGATAACTCTTTGGAGAGATATAGCTCTGCTTAGAAACTTGTCAAGGGAAGCAGGAAATTCCAAGCAGGGTGAGGGTAACATCATTCTGAGATGGATATCCTATTGGAGGGGCACCCTTTCTGCAGTGACTCTCATGCAAACTCCAGGTCTTCCGATGAGCACAGGTCTTCCCTTCTGCTGAGTGGGGGGAAGTTGCTGTATCTGTCATATTTTTTTTTCCTTTTGGTCAATGTTTTTATGGTAGCATCAGTGGAAACTCTTGAGATAGGAAGTCATGATTGCTCTTATTCATGAGACGATTCATCTGATATGTAATAAAAAGCATGAAAAACTCTAAACATTTGTGTACTTAAACCCTGTAATTCCACATTTAAGAGTTTGTCTTTAAGTAATAAGCGAATAAGAATATCCATCAAAGTGCTTTCTAAAATATGCAGAAGAGACAGCTAATTTTCCAAAGTAGAGGATTACTAGAGATTTTCCATTATTTCCCTAAGTGTTTTTAGGAAACGGATTGCAAGAAAGCATCTTTCAAGACTGGAAGAGAAAATTGGGAACTCTTAGTTTCTTAAAGAGTGTGCAACATTTTTGAGGGGACTTTGCTTGTTATTGATTGTTCAGAATCCTTGGGAATGGGATTTACAAAGGCAGGGGGAGGGGTAGTCCTCCTTTGGTGCAGGCAAAAGAAGAGTAGGTTTTCTGTACAGGAGTTAATAAGAATAAAAATTTAAATAATAAATTCAACAAGTTGCTCTGCTTTTTGTTGTATGTTGGCAAGTATAATGCACAATGATAAAATATTCTTTCCCCAGAGAAAATTTGTTGGTTTAAGTTTTAAATGATTGTTTTGGTTACTACAGAGCTGAAGTAAATCTATTGAAGCTGCAGTTTTGCATATTATATTCTTATCTCTTAACAAACATTATATTTTATATGGAGATTAATTTTGCAACCTCACAGTTTACAGTGACTGCCATTTCTCCGTTCACCAATAGCCACCCACCACCCCCAATGAGCCTCTCCTTCCCTTGCTCCAATACAAATTCCACCTTAAAGAATCTTGGGACAGTTCATTCCTACTATGTCAGAATCATTTAAATTGTTTCAGGTGCTTTTCTTGTCTCCTCCTTCAGGTATATCTGAAATAAATCATCATGGCACAGTGACTTTAAAAACAAAGAAACTAGATTTGACTGGCTTCATTTCTAACACTCTCCATAACCCATAACCACTCTGAGTATTTCTTTCTTTCTTTCTTTCTTTTGAGACTAGGTCTCGCTATTTTTGCCTGTGGAACTGCAGGCTCACGTTGCCCGGGGTACCACGGACTCAAGCAATCCCCAGCCTCAGTTTTCCAGGTAGCTGGGATTACAGGCACGTGCCACTGCGCCCAGCTATTTTCTTTTTTGGAACTAGGTCTTGCTATGTGCCCCTGGCGGGACTCGAA
This sequence comes from Uropsilus gracilis, assembly GCA_004024945.1. Taxonomy (NCBI): domain Eukaryota; kingdom Metazoa; phylum Chordata; class Mammalia; order Eulipotyphla; family Talpidae; genus Uropsilus; species Uropsilus gracilis. The sequence goes on along the minus strand of PVHY01003627.1, from coordinate 52,139 downwards.
CCACGATCCCTGGCCCTGGCTGTGGCTCTCTAGGCTGCCGGTTACAGGCATGCGCCACCATGCCCGGCCAGCTCTGAGTATTTCTTTTTTTTTTCCCTCTCTTTTTAAAAAATTATTATTATTAGTTTACTTTGTTCTTTAGGTTACAACCTCTGTAAGTATTCTTTTTCTTTTTCCCTCCCTCCTCCCTCTGGTGCCCCTTCCATTCTCTCAAACCCCACTCTTTGTTGTTTATTAGTTGTACTAAGTCCATTAGTCTCTTTCCTGTGGTAATGTCCTTTCACTGGGTGAGGGAACTGTGTTGTCGGATCCAGGCGAGCCTTGCTGTAAGATTTTCAGTTTTAAGTTTGGTCATTTGTGATCTGTCCATGTTTTCTTGCTGCAGTCCGTCTTCTCCAATCTTATCTCCACTGCTTTGTTGTTTTTCCTTATGGCTCTGGTGTCAGATTTTGGGGGTCTTGCCCCCAGTCAGTGTTGGTCAAGAAGTTTTTCTGTGAATACCGGAGTCTGTGAATGGCCTTTGAAGATCATCTCCTCTGCTTCAGTTTGCAGTTTTGATGTGGGGCCCATTACCCCATCTTTGGTCGTCCTCTCCTCTGCTGTAGTGTGGGGAAGGTGTGTTGCTCTCCTTGAAAGCATCTCCAAAATGAAGTCCCAGGTCTTCTTGGCCCAGCGAGCACACAAGTACGCATGGTGACATCCTGTCTCTACAGTTGTTTCCCCTGTGTCGCATGCACTGGTTCTCTTGGTTGTCCATCTGCTGTGTCCAGCTCAGGCCTGTGGGCTAGACTTTTGCATGGTCCCTCACCAGCTCTATGTTGGGGTTGGGTTGCGCATATTCTTGGTCCTCTGAAGTTTAACTAGAGTAAGAGAGACATGGAAGGGCTCCCCCCCACCTTCCTGTGCGCTGGAACCTTCCAGCACAGGAGCGGGCCAGTCAGCCTGCTCTGTGCCTTCCCCGGCTCCCTCTAGGCTAGGGGCCGGGGGCAACATGGCACTGCCAAGCCGAGCTGCAAGTGGCTGCCCGGTGCTGCAACCACTCGCTGGTGGGTGAGAGCTGTTCCCCCACCCCATCCCCCCTCCTGGGTCAGATGGGGGGACTCACCTGAGAAGCCTGACTTCCCTTGCTCCCTGCTGGCAAGGGAGTCAGGGGGCCAGGGATCCAGGCTTGCAAGCAACTGACTGGCTGCCTGCTGGCGGGTGGGGCCTGAGTATTTCTATTTGTATATAAATTTGAAAGAGTGATAAAGAGTGCAAAATGGAAGGTGTGATATTTTCCTGTGGTAAGTAAAAATTGTAGCTCATTTGTGAAATATTTCACTGCATTTAAAATAGTTCAAGTAGTATGAAGCTGGACTTTGTTCATTTTCAATTATTTGTTTTGAATCTAAAGGAAAAAAATCAAAATATTATTACATGTTGTACTAATACTAAAAATAAATATGTCCCAACAACAGGAGGGCATTATAAATTGTCATTACATGGTCCAGGTGTCAAATACCCTAGATATGTCATGGCTTGGGTGGGAAACTTACTAAGAAGTCAAGTGTTACAAAGATTTCTTTGAGACTTGTGAAAATGGGTGAGAAAGCAATGTGTCAGTGTATGTGTTAGTTCTTCAGGAAAAGACCGCTAGGGCAAATGAATTTGCAGTAATAAACTCTATCATCCATTTGCACAATTTGTCACCACTAGCCAGCAATGACACCCATCTATTGTCACTGGAAAGTAGACCACAACTCATTAGCAAATTTCACAACTTCATAGGTAGCTAATGCTTGGGAAGCTGAGCAAAGCAGAAACTTTGAGGGAGGCATTAGCATCTGCCATATTCATTAGCAGATAGGACTCAGAGCAAACTCTTAAAGTAGTATGTGGCATTCCGAAAGATGTACAGGCTTTTGGAGAAAACCTGGATTTTGGTGGTGACCCTAACAAAATTATTCACTATTACTTCATAAAAAATGTTTACTGATTATGCGTTGTATAGATCTGTGATTGCAGTGATATACAATACATATATAGCCCTTATCCTAAAGGAAGAGGCACCCCACTCACCCCTCACAGTAAACAAATGGATGAAATACTTTCTTATTTTGAGTGCCATGAAGGAAATCAACAAATGGCTTCCCATTGCTCCTAGGGTAGAAGTCACAGTTTTTTTGATATCCCCCACCATTCTCGCCAACCACATCTAACACTTCTCCTTTGCTACATCTGTCTGCTCCAGCCACAGTCTTTTTTTTAGTTCCTCAAAAGCATTAAAGTCTTCCTGTTTTAGGACCTTGACATGTATTGGCTACTTCCACTCCTACTTTGTCTCAGTTGGTTCCTAATATTCTTTGCAGATCTCAGGACAAATATGTTGCCAGCAGAGATTTTCCTAAGGTCCATCATACTTGTACATCCAGTCTCTGTCCCCAGTAGACATGATCAACAATCAGTTCATACAGCCCCATAGTGCGTAGGGATTTTTCTTCAACTTCGTGTAATCATTTATTCTGTATCTATGTCCTCACCACCAACTACTACCATTGGACTCTAAAGGGCAGTTCTTTTCTGTTTGACTCACATCACTGAGCTCTTGGCAAAATAACTATTTGAAAGAACAAAGGTAAGCATAGATGAATATATAACCAAAAACTAAAAAATATTCCATCAGGGGTCAACCTCAAGAGAAATGTTAGGAGGAAAAACTGACTGTCCAAAGAACTTCCTCGTAACTACTTTCCCTTGTCTGGTCTGTTGACAGATTGTCATTTTGAGTTTTTGTTTTTATGAGTTCCTTTTTGTTCTCTCATTCTTCTACTTCTTATATTACATTTATCTTAATCTTTCTATTTGTCCTTTGATCTTTAACTCTGTCTTCATTTTATAGCTTTCCAAGACAAAGCTTTCATCTCTTATTCCATTAGTCTTCATTTTTTAAATTATAAATTTTTATTTCATTCTGCTTTCATTAACTCCTTTACTGAATTTTGGAAATTTAGCTCTCTTAACTCTTTGTAGTCTTGATACTTTTAGATTTTTCTAGATCTCAGTTCAAATTGAATTTTAAAGTAGGTATCCTTTATCTTCCAATTTACCTTTAATTTGTTAATGTGCAAAGTTTTAATTTAATTCATAGAGCCATGCACTATATTACCATCTAATTTCTCTTTTATTTGGGGCTATCCCCTCTTTTGTGCTCATGTCCCTCATCCTCTCACTCTTTCCTCTCCATCCCACTGCTTTCCCTCATGCCCATCCTCCCATTCTCACATTCCCACTGGAACTTATAATCATCAGAAAGTTAGGAGTCAGAGGAATCTAAATAGTGGAGAATACGAGTGTGAAAAGATAAAAGATATGTTTTACCCATCAGTTTTCCCTGTATCAAAACCTTAAGGTTACACCAACAGATTATTCTTCAGGTCTGTTAAGGATGGTTCTCCAGAGAACTTCATTGCAGAAGATTTGGTGAACTCATTTACTCTTTTCTAGGGAAACAAATATTTCTAGGGAATATTTAACTTCATGTGACAATGTTGTTTGTCAATAATCCTTCTATCTAGTTCTAAGATGAGGACTAGATAATCCTCATCTTAATAATCCTTCTATCTAGTTCTAAGATGAGGACTTTGTCAGCTCCAACCCCAAAAGCTTAAGCCTGGAAGAGATTCTTCAACTAGATCCTCTCAGGTTTGACCCTGGTAAGGTGTTGACAAGTCTCAGTTCATACTTACAGGATGGTTCAAAGTAGAGAATCTCCTGCCACCTACTTTGTGTTTGTATTCTTCATTCATCAAGACTCTTATCCCCTTCATGTCTTGGCAGGTTGAGTGGAAGATTCTTCTGGCCTGTGACTGGACTCACTTTTCCTCAACCGAGGGTGAGGGCAGGTCAAAAGCAGTTCTAAAAAATAAACTCATCACCTTGCTTTAGGATTAGTTTAAAATTTAGATCCTGGTCCTGGTAATTGAAGCCTGCTCAGAGGAGTGGATTTCTAAGATGTGACAGAGAACTCCTTTGTGTTCTGTTCCTAGGAAATGGGTCTCTCCATCATTCTAAGAAAAATCCTTGTTCCGGGGATTAAGCCTGAGCTAGTGGAGTCTCTTCCTATCCCAGCACAGCAGAATTTGATGTCACTCTGGGAGATGAAATTACCCGAAGGAAACCTTGAACATTAATTTTACCCCAGCTTCCTTTCTCAGATCTAGATTTATAGTCTATCAGCATAGATTCTTTTCCTCGAGGAGATCTACTCCTTTCTGCATTTTAAAAATAGATTAAATTCCTTCCCACCTGGTATTAGGGCCAACTACATGGAGCAGAACTTCAGATTCTCACTCTTTTACCATTCTTAAAGAACATTTCCTTTGCCAACCTCATTTCAGCACCAGCGATATTAAACTGCATATTCACCTTACTTTCCTCAACTATAAAATGGGGCTAATAGTATCTATCTCTCAGGGCTCTCCTGAGGATTACATGACACATTTATATAAAGCAGTTGATCTATCTATCTATCCATCTATCTATCTATCTATCTATCTATCTATCTATCTATCTATCTATCTATCTATCTATCTAACAGTGGTTATATATGAGAGGCAGTTTATAAAAGCTAGCTATTTTTGTAGGATCTATATCTTTACTTTTAGAAGTACATCTGATTCATCAGACCTATAGATCTATATTTTCTAGAACATGAAAATATATTTAACACACCCATGTCTAGAATCTTTATAGTAGGCCACACCCTTTCTTGTCTTTAAAGCAATTTGTTGGGTTAGCCCAGCATTTTATTTTGAAAAAAGTTGAATTTTAATCCTGGTTTGGGTAAATGGGTATTGTCCTTCGTTTCCCACTGCTTGAACATAGGCAAGTATGATACTATGCTCTGACTCTGAGACAGTCCCAGTGTTATGGTGGGACCTGGGTTGGGAACATAGAGGCCCTTTCTACTTCCTGGGAATGATTCTGTATTCAAAATAAGCCACTGTATGTCCAATCGATCCCAGTAGATACCTCCATTTCTTTTTCAGTCTAATATCACATTGGTCATTACAAAAATCTGCAAATTTAATATGACAGTTTTATTTCAATAGACAATGTAGAAATTAATGTCTTATGGGTATGAATTAGATGTATATTTGAGGAAATTATAGAAAAGCCCAGTTACTTATCTTGGTACAAGTCTACCATCAGTCTAGGCCAATTTGAAAGGAGTAAGATGGAACAAAAGGTTATTTCTAGAAGACTGTGATGGCTTCAGAATTATAGAGAAACCAAACTGATAATTTTAGTAATAAAAATTACTACATTCATTGAAATCTTACTAAATATGAGTTCAGTTGCTTCTTGATTAACTGAGGTAACAGATTGAGTATCTTGAATTCAGAGGATTGTGAGAAATGATTTTTTTTATTATCAAATATTATCTAACACATGAAGGAAACAGATTTAGGGATTCAGTCCCTTCCTCTGAGTTCAGGATGGCTAAGTGTTCCTGATGGCTAAGTGTTCAGGATGGCTCAGGCAGATCAACTTTTTGCTAAAGGGACCTAAACCCACTTATAAGTGGACATTAGACAAGGCCTTCATTCATAGTATAGGATCACAAGTATGACACGAAGAAGATTGGGGAAAGGATAAAACTACTGTAACTGGTCTAGTTAAAAACTATTCATATGGTAATAATGAATATTGACTCCTACCTCAAACCACACATAAAAATCATTTGAGTTGTGCTGCACATCTAAATATGTAAAGCAAAAGACAAAAGATTTATAGAAGAAACCATAGAACAGCATCATATTCTTGGGGAGAATTGAAATTTTATGACACAAAACATATCCATAAAAGAAAAATGGATAAATTGGGATTTATTAAAATTATGCATAATAGTTCATTAAAAGATACTATTAAGAGAGTGAAAATGTAAGCCACAAAATAGGAGAAGTTGGTAGGGAGGTAGGTAGGTAGACAGCAGACAGACAGATTGATACAAGCAAAAAATAACTGGTAAGATAGACAAATAGCAAATAACTGGTAAGCAATTTCTAACAGGAAGATAATCCAATAGAAAATCGGAACAAAAGTTTTGGGCAGTCGCTTCACACACACAAAAATCAAATGTTCAGTAGATGTAAATAAGAGCATAGAAATTTATCACAAATTATACTATGATAAAATATATCTCATTCAAGTTGTTAAAGTAAATAATGCAAAATTTGAGGGAGAGTGTGGAGCAACTTAATGGGAGTCTAACTACATTCAACCACTATGGAAAACTATTTGGCAAAATATCAACAGAAAATTTAACACACACATTCTCTATGACTAAGCAATTATGTTTGTAGGTATAAACCCAAGAGAAATATGCACATATGTGCACCAAAGAGAAAATATTCAAAAATATTCAGGCAGCACTATTTATAATAGCCAGAAGTTGGAAACAACCCAAATGTTCATCAATAGTACAATGAATGAACACATTGTGATGAATTCATATAATTTAATACTACTTAAAAATTAACTCTTTACAACTACATGCAGCAACATGGATGTACTTCATAAACTTATGATTGAGCAAAATAAGCCTAGCACATTTGGATGGCTATATTTCTATAAATGTCCAATGCAAGCTAAAATATAATCTAGTGGTATGAGTATGCATGAAGCTTACTTTGTGGCAAGAGTAATTACTAGAAGGGGGTCCAAGAGAAATTTCAAGGGCATTGATAAATTCTGTTTTTTATACAAGTGCTGGTTGCATGGTGTGTTTATTTTATAAGACCTTACCAAGCTGTACACTTGATTTGCATATGAACTTTTCCCTGTATCGGTTATACTTTAATAAAAACTTCAAAAAAGGTCAAGCCCATGAGCTTGTTGAGATGACTGGTTATCCTGTGACCTCAGGAATAAAGAGAATAAAAATGTGTATTGACACATGCATTGAAAGTACAAAACAAAGACAGAGATTCACTAAACACCACCAGAGAGAGTCACTGGGTAGTGGGATTGAATCCGCTTATTCTTACCTGTTAGCCCTTTTTACATGTCTTCCATGATTTTTAGGTAAAGAGTATAAAGAAAGTGGAAAGTAATAGGAAATAAATGGATATTAAAATCCATGCAAATCAGGGAAAATCAGGAAAGACTTCCTGAGGGAGATGACATTTGATCTGGAAGTCAAGAAATGGGAAAGAACTTATGTATTGTAGTAAGAGGAGTGAATTGGATATGGGAGCTTCTTGGTAGAGCAAGGAAAGAGCATACGCAAGGCATGAAAAACAACGATGTGTGCTTGGACTTGGAAGAAGTTTGGTATCATTGGGGAAGTAGAGAGTCAGGAGGCTGGAAAGGAATTGAAGCCAACGTTGTCACTCCATACCCATGCCATACATTATTTGTAAATACAATTGTAACAAATTTCAAGAAATATTCATTGCTCCAGACCATGAATATGTATACATAAGTTCTAAATTTTTATATTTTTTTAAAAATTATGTTTTATAGCACTAGCATAAATAACAAAAATGAATGCCCACGTTAACATGTATACTGTAAGCCATGAAGTAATAAGCAGAAATAAAACAATAGTCATAGAATAGTCTTGAACTTTAAATTTTAGGAGTTTGATCCAAATCCAAGCAAGGATGTAACAGGTGTTATCAAGGGACATGCAAAAGCTTTTCCAGAATTAGAGGATAATTTGATACTGGCATCAGCTTCCTCATAAGAGATGAATTTTCAGGGAAATGATGTTACATTTAGAGATACTGACATTTTAAGAATGCCTATTATGATGATGAGTAGCTGCAGACACAGTGTCTGTAGCTTGTCATAGAACAGCTCTCTGGTTTGCCAAAGAACCACTTAAAAATGCATAAATGTAATCTTCGTGCTAATGGAACAGATCGCTAGTGGTTTTCAAAGACAGAAGAGATGGGACAGAGAAAAGGTAGTTCTTACGTCACTTCCTGTGACTTCCACACCAACATCACCAAATGAAAAGAAGGAGCTTGCTTTCTGGGTAGCACCAAGGGAAGATTCAGACCACTGCCCCTCTTTCCGCTCACTTCTAAATTAGACAACAAAAGTGGAGGCGATGAAAATGTTCCAAGGCACCAGCATGTGAAGTCAGCACTTCAGAGAGTGGCTGTGCCCTAAGTCCACTTGGCTTCCACACTCTAGTGACTGGCTGCTGGCAGTGCGAATACTGAGGAATCTGAGATAATGAGGTGGAGTAGGCAGTATGCTTTCAGCTTCAGTTCCTGGCAAGGAAGTTGCAGATTGAATCACCCACCATGGGGCAAGTGCCTGACTGTACAAGAGCTATAAACTGAACAGTACAACACTTTGTTGCATTCACCTGCTCTAACAATAGCAGAAACAACTGAGTAATCAAATGAAAGACCGTGGAAGAAGAAAATGGAAGGAAATTAAATACTAAAAGCTGCTCTGTGTCGGGCACAGAGTAGGAATCTTCTTGTAGGCACGGCACTTGCTATTGTCACACATAGCTCTGTGAATACATGCAAGCTCTCTCACCTCTGTGAACTTCAGTTTCTTTGTGTCTATCTCCTAATCTCTGAGAAGACAACCCATGTTCCCTTAGCACATGAGTGCTCTAACAAAGTGGTGTTTTTATGTTATCATTATTATTATTATCATTTTATTCTCAAACTAATATCATTGTAGACATGACACTAAGGCTCAGAGATAGATAGAGCCTTGGCACTCTAATTCCAGGTCAACCGTATACCAGAATGCATATACCTTACCACCAGAGCACACCACAATGCTTTTATTCATCGATTTTGAAAGAAATGAACCGTAGGAATGAGAAGTGGCAAAAAATGGGCTTGTTTACAGGAATTCGTGAATTAAAAGTTGATGTGATAGATTAGCCAGGGGTCCTCCAGGGAAAGTGAAGCAATAGGTTGTATGTGCCTTTCTGTCTGTCTTTCTGTCTGTCTATCCATCTGTCTATCACCTATCTAATGAAGTTTTAGGAAATGGGCTCATGAAATTATGGAGGCTGGCCATCCTGAAAACTACAAGGTAGTCTGGCAATCTGGAAACCCAGGGTAGAGTTCATTTGCATTCCTGAATGGAAAGTCCTGGGGCAGAATTCTTTCTTCCACGGGTGATCTCAGTCTTTATCTCTTAGGGCTCTTGGCTGATTGGAGGAGGTCCACCCACATTATGAAGGTCCACCCACATCATGGAGGGCAATCTGCTTTACTCAACATTTACTGATTTCAATGTTAGCATGATCTGAAAATTACCATCACATTGGCATCTAGACTGGTGTTTAAATGTCTAAGTGCCATGATCTTAGACATGACCATGCTGACACATAAAATTAATCATCACAGGTGGGGCCAGAGATCTACGGCATATGAGCCCAGTACTAGTTGAAGCTCTATGCTTAAGTGATTTTGGTTGTCGAACTGCTTCCATTTTTCACTGACTTTGGCTCTTAATTTTTTTTTTTTTTTTTTTGAGACTAGGTCTTGCTATTTTTGCCTGTGGAACCGCAGGCTCTCATTGCCCAGGGTACCACAGACACAAGCAATCCCCAGCCTCAGCTTCCCAGGTAGCTGGGATGACAGGCACGCGTCACCACACCCAGCTATTTTTTTGGAACTAGGTCTCCCCACGGGCCCCAGGCGGGACTCGAACTGCGATCCCTAGCCCCGGCCGCTTAATAGGCTGAAGCTTACAAGTATGAGCCACCGTGCCTGGCCTTGGCTCTTAATTTCTTGAAATACATATTCCTTTTAGGTGTTTTTGACTAGCTACATAAATGGAAATTATTTAAACAAACCAAAACTAAAGTGAGATATGTAACTTGAGGATTTGTAGCAGCAAAGTTAAAACAGAGCTTCAGGAAGTACAGTTCTTTTGGCCAAGTGACTATTTTACCTAATTTAAGCTCAAGCTCAAGGGTGAATTGTTATTTTTAAAATGAAGAAAACACTTTATATGTCCCTCATGTTCCCTGCTGTAAGCTGTGGAACTTATTCATAACAAGAACTGAATTATTTAAACTGTTGTTGATTTTATTTTCTGGAAGGTGGAAATTAGTTTATTTCCCAGCCAAAACTGGATACTGCTTTTTATATAATAATTTTAAAATAGGGATTTCTCCCAAGTGCCAGTTGCGGTAGAATAAACTTTATGTCGATCACCTGTGAAAATGGTGCTCTGACTCCTCACTCAAGAAGACTTTCCTTCTTGCCCTCCTGGTTTCAGGATGTTAGAAAACTGAGGAGTTTGTTCAGATCCACTAGCGTTTATCTTGAATTTGAGAGAAAGCTGTGAGGAAATAATCTTCAGTTAAATAATCCAGCTGAGAATAACTGTCTGAAACAGAACCTACTAGTGCATTTCTTTTCTTCTTAGTAACAGGTACCCAATTTTTTAAAAAAATTGTATTGATTATGTATATATTTTTTCTTACATTTTTGTATACCCCAAAGTTCTACCACCATAGCACTTGTGAACTGTTATCAAAATCCCTTGTGCTCATCCCACCCATGATATAACCCTCTCACCCTCTCCCTCCCTTGCTGTATGCTTTAGTTCTGTTATCAGTTTACTAGTTTTAACTTTTTTTTGTCTTTTTGTTTGGTTTCTGTATATCTCACATGTAAGTGAGACCATCCAATACTGATCTTTTTCTTTCTGGCTTATTTCAGCCAGCATAATTCTTTCTAGCTCTGTCCATATTTCCATGAATGACATGAATTTGTTTTTTTTAAATACTGAATAGTATTTCATTGTGTAAATATGCCAGAACCTTTTGATTCATCCATCTGTTTTGGGTTGTTTCCATATCCTGGCTGTTGTAAATAGTGATGCAATAAGCATAAGAGTATACGTTTCCTTTCCAGTTAGGGTTTTTACCCAGTTTTATTTGGGGTGACAACGTGCCTACATAAAGCATAACATTTCCTAATCAAAGATTGTGCCCTTTTGTTTCTCTCCCCTTGCTTCTAATATAGCTGTAATGGTTGGTATTGTAGCAGTCATAGTGAATTAGGAGGTAAGCCTGAGGTTAACAGTCACATATAAAGCAACTTCTTCATAAAGTTGCAATACTTGCTGTGACCTTCCTATCTCCAGGCATTTTTTTTTATGTCAGAAAAGATACTTTTGTGTTTTTTTAAGCCATAGTAGTTCAGATCTCATTTCTTACAAAATAATTTTGTCCTTACTAGACCAACTAGCCCAGGCAGCCATCAAAACACTAACTTCCCTTAACATGCATCATTGAAGAGAAATAAATTACAGACTCAATATTATTTTTAAATCCATTGAGATTTCGGGGGGGGGGGGGGAAGAATCCATTCAGATTTCATATACAAGGCAATTTAAATAATCCAAAGAAAGAAGGAGTTGTTGTAATTGGGAAAGTACTTTAGAAATCTTTAACTTTCTGACCCAGGTAAGAGGAGCATTTTCAGTGGAAGAGGCGCAGGGGGCTCATGGCTAATGCTCTTGGCCTTGATCTTCCACGTCGAGCGATAGTTCAAGAGGACCAGTTTCTAAGCATTGATCCCAGTAACTGTAGATTCTACTTGAATACTTATGTTTTAGTGCACATTTCCTCTTTTCCAAAACTGGAGGAAAATTGATATATGAAAAATACAGGCAATACCCTGCCCATCACTTAGCACAGAAGACAAAAAGAAAGTTTAAATCTTGCTGTATTTTGGAAAAAATAGCCATTTCTTTAGTCTGGGGGGAGGGGGCTCTCAACAGTGGTTGACAACTGATAACTAACTGGATTTATATTTCACCAGTTTATGGGGAGGCAAATTCATGGGTAAGCCATTTAGGGAACTGGGGAATATAAAATCTATTCATGAGTGAGGAGAAAGGAATAAGGTAGGGAGAAAAGATCCTTAGCACAACTTGATTCTCCATTATAAACAAGGAAATTAAAAAATAGAGCCATGCATATGTGCACAGAATATAAAGCCATCACTAAAAACTCCCATCACCAAAAAACACCCTTTATGTTCTACAATATTCACAGCAATATTATTTATAATAGTTCAGATTTGGAGTAGCCTAAATCTCCTTCAATGGATGAATGAATTAGAAAGATGTGTTGCTACACACCTATCATGGAACACCACACTACTGGAGTCACAAAAAAGGATCAAGTGCAGCCATTTTCAGCAAAATGAGGAAATTTGAAAATAAAACATGTCATGATGATAAAAGCAAAAATAGGACATTCATATAACAGACAATTCAAGAACATAAAACATTTTCAAAAACTACTGAATATTAGTAAACATATTCCGAGGGGTGTGAGGTTCCGAGGGAAGGAAAGAGACACAGAGCACAGAGGATGATGATGGGCAAAAGCAAATATATTTGAAAAATAAAAATTAATGAAAAAAATCTGCTGGGGGGTCCAGGCTCATGAGAACTGCCAGGTTCCTCAGACCAAAGAATCCCCAGACATTATTTTGCGGAGCAAGAACTCACTTCCTGGCAGTGCCTGAGTGGAGTTTTTTGTTTCCCTTTCTGTCTTTCGTCCAGGGGTTAGGTCTCTGCTCAGTGCCCTTCCTTTCAATTTGTAGGGAAGGATCCTCAGTCACGAAATCACATGTCCGTATCTTTCCCCAGAAATAGCCACATGTATTTGTTCTCATCAGAAAATAATGGGTTATTAGTATTTTCCTTCTGTTTCTGTCTTCTCTTCACCCTGAAGGTATCATGTAAGGTGAAAGCTTACTTTTACACCAGTAAGAATGGCCCACATCCAAAAAACAGGTAACAACAAGTGCTGGCGGGGATGTGGAGAGAAAGGAACACTCTTACACTGCTGGTGGGAATGTAAACTGGTCCAGCCACTATGGAAAGCAGTATGGAGGACCCTCAAATTAATGAAAATGGAATTGCCCTTTGACCCAGCACTTGCTCTTCTGGGAATCTACCCAAAGGAGACCCCAGTACTGATACAAAGGGACACCTGTGCTCAGATGTTTATTTCAGCCTATTTATAATTGCAAGGACTTGGAAGCAACCTAAATGTCCCAAAACAGATGACTGGATGAAAAAGATGTGGTATATATACACAATGAAATATTATGCATCAATTAAAAATGAGAAATTTGATGACTTTATGGATGGATGTACCTAGAAGAAAACGTATTAGCAGAAACAAGTCAAAAAGAAAAAGACAGAAACCAAATGGTTTCACTACTATATGGGATAAAGGAAAAAATAAAGCCATGAGGAAAAGTCAAAACAAGCTAACCACCAAACTGAAGTACACAACTCGGTGGTGGTGGCGGCGGGGGGAATTGTCAGGGAGGGTGGGGGGGTGAATCCCTGGGGTTACAGTGATGTGAAATTTGTATATAAATAAATTATTTTAAAAAAAGAACAAGAAAAGCTTACTTGACTGCCTGGAGAAGGCTACTCTGATGGCCAGTGGGCAGCCTGTCCTCTTCGCCCACCTGTCTGTAATGGCCACACTACAGTCCAAAGGCAGCTTCTCTGTGTAGCAACCAGTGCTGAAAAACTAAAGTGATAAAAGAATAGTAGGAACCTGTGTCCCCTTCCACTCTGACCTACTCTGTATCAGCTGAGTTGGTGTTAGGCCTCATTCCAAAAAATGGCCGACTCCCTGCTGCATGGAGAGGACTGACCAACTCTTGTTGAGAGAGAACCCAGGGCTCCTCCAATGACGCTAGAAGGACAAAGCATCGTTACTGAAACATCATTGCTTAGAAACAGCGTCAACAGTCTCGATATTAATACGAGCAGGAGTGAAGTCTCCAAAGGGCCTGTGTGAAGGGAAGAGCTAGCTCTGCAAGCAGGCATAGAAACTGGAGAAAGCCGTGGGTGGGTTCAGGAAATATGTGGGGGCTATATGAGTGTGTGAATTTCCAACATCTTCCTATTTTTACTGTTGGCTAGACAATATCTTTATTTTAGTCTATTCGAAGAGTATACCATCTCAGGGAACGACGAGGCTATAAACATAGGTATAGCATTTGTGTTCCAATTTGCAAACATCCTGAAGATTTTTCTTTTCCAGCAGCTTGTCAGCTAATACTTTATAGTATAGCTGACGTACAGATAAATGATAGAATGATTTTGCTGAGATTAAAATTTTTTTACAGATTTGAAAACATTTTCAAGGGAAAAAGGAAACATAAAATAAATCGATATTCTTATATATCTTGGTAACTCAAAACTGTTTTAAAGGGAAAAAAAATTGCTTCTCTTCCCAAATCAGATTATAGTGTTAAATATCTAAAGTGTACAAATGGACTCCAAATTCTTTGTCATCAGCGTTCCTATTGTCGTTTATAAATATATAAAGATTTTGGCCTCACTCATGTACATTCTGTTCCTTGGAACTTAGAATTCTGTATTTCATAGCAGTGGTTCCCAAATGAGCCAGTTTTAGAAATTGCTATCAGAAAGTGCATTTAATGAAAACAACCATTATACTGAATTTCTGTAGTCATAGTAAATAGATTAATCTCAAAAATAATCCCCCCCCCTTTTTTTCATAATCCTACTCCCTGTTGACAACCATTTCTGAAGCAAAAATACTACTGCTATTATTTAGCAATGTTAGTGCTAGAAAATAAAATTTGGTATCTGTTGCAAAAGCAGTATTTTATGCAAATACTTTTTTATGTGTACTTGTATTGCACACTATCATTTGCACCTACATTGTAGATCACGTAAATCTATCTTCTGTTGCTACCCATTACTACGTGATATGGCCCTGGCCTCTCCTACCCTGAATCTTGTACCCAGGAAGGGAGACTGATATCAACTGATTAGGGAGACATTGGGACAAACTGGGCATAATGTCACTCCTTACTTACTTTTCCCTTTGGCTAACATGTGTGTTCTCTGTGCCCCTAAGCCTTACTTGACCAATGTGTCTCCTTTGGTGTCAAATCTGTTTTGTTTTGCTTTTTTTTTCCCCTGGGATTTGGTGTTATAAGCCACATGACTGTAAACAAAGGTCATGTGTTTCTTTGTGGGTGTTAGCCATGCTAACCAAAACATTTAAACCTGTCTGAGACCCACATAAGGGAAAAGTATGTTCGGTACGGAAACATTCAAATTTTACCATATCTTTATAAAATCATTATTGTTATTGTTTTAGAGATGAGTAAATTTAAGATTCAGCTACTTAAATGCTTTGTCATGATCACTTGAACTACAAGAGGAAATCCTGAACTTTGCACACAGTTCTGCTGACTCTAGGAATATATTTGAAAGAAGGTGATATATGGACTTTAGTTAATGTATCAATATTGGTTCAGTAATTGTAATACATAAACCCTAGTAATTTTAGATATTATTAACTGGGAAAATTAGACCAGGGATATATGGCAGTACTATTTTCACAATTTTTCTAAAAACCTACAACTGTTCTAAAAATAACCTAAATAAATTAAGTCATTTAGTTTTAAAAAGATTACGTATGAAATAAATGGCATCTTAATGAAGGATATTATTTCTCATTTTTTTCTGGGTGTAAAATAACAACAATAAAACTTTCTTTGGAGTTATCTCTGCCATGACTCACTCTCAGGGTTGGCTGGTGCAGGTATAAGAATGCCCAGAGCAAACCTTGGTTTGGTTCCAAGTTCTCTTCTGCATGGCTAGTTCCATAACCTGTCTCAGCCTCAGATCCCTCACCTGCAAAAAAGGATCAATGCTTAACTAAGAGATTGGTCAATGAATTAAGTAATATGGCAGTGGCTGCTACTAGTAATAGTCCCTAAAGTAATAAAAGCACCCAGCCCAGCTGTTTGACACAGACTAAGCATCCTATCCTCTCCATCCCGTTCTGATTTGATGTACCAGAGTGGAAGCTGGTATCTGCTTTTTAAGGACTCCCCAGATAATTCTGATGATTTGGGAAAGGTGGTGATGCCCAAATGCACTTCCAGGCAGGCCTACTTTCCCTGACTTCAGGATTCTCAGAGGTAGGTTACTAACTGAATTTCAAGGCTCTTTCTCCCCTTGAAGCTTTTGCCCAAATTCCTCTGTTTGTTGTACAGAACAAGATCAAGAAACAGTCCCATCAACTCGTGTGACTTTCTCATTCGTCTCTCTGTTCTTTTTGAACTTTGATTCCTGAAGAACTAATTCCACAGAAAGAGTAACTCTCTACACACTATTGGAATTACATTCTCAAAGCACACACTGTTTCCAATACCATAATCGTACAGCAAGTAGTTCCTAGCAAATGCATAGAGAGCTATGCCATCACAGGAGAAAACAATAGATGTACAGACACACTGATATTCTCCTACCTTGAATTCTACCCACATCTTGTGGCTTCTCCCAGCTCAAAGGTGGCTTAAAAATCAAACTTTGACCATAATGACTAGATATAAATATTCCTTCTCAATGATTGTTTTTGCCACACACTGACTATCAGACGTTTAGAAGAATAGATGGAAAGATGAGATGTGAAGACAAAAAGTTAAAGACAGGGAAAAAAATCTATGCTCCAAGGAGAAAAATTTCTTTTAGCTGCCTCTAAAAATATTTCATTTGGAGAGACACTTTAAAAATCTTCCTGTTAGAACAGTACAATTAAAAATAAATACAAAGGTATGACACAAATCAGGAAAAGCTAAGAAACCAAGAAAAAAGATTCATTAAAAGATAGATACAGTTTTCCAAGTATTTATGGTATATTTTTGCCTCTTCTCATCCAGAGAAGATTAATTGTCATAAAATGAATGACAGGATATCATTACAAAGTGATTTCTATGCAATGTTGGTTAAATCCTATTCTTTATGTACTTGAGTTACACAAAGCCCCTGCATTATTGTTGTCTTTATGCCCTATCACCGATGCCATTCAGAGATTTTGGTGGATGTCTGTGTTTTGGCTTATACAACATCCATTTCCTATTTTTCTTGTGATAACATTCCAGTTTCTCAGGGTGTCACTCCTCCCACACTTGTGTTATGGATGAATCATCTCCAGGAGTTGGCATGTGTCCCAGGCTCAGCCAATCAGAGTACCTACTATTTTTGGTCCATGAGTTGGTTCACTGATGGGTACATTACTCATTAAGTGCCAGTGAGACTCAAATCTGGAACTTTTGTCAGAAGCATTGGAAGCAATGCTTTCTTTAGTATTGAAGCAACTTAAGCCTTCAGTATTGGGCAACCTAAATCTGACAGGGCCGGGGTCACCGCATGCAGAGGGTTAGCCAAATCCAAAAGAGGAGAGCAGAACAGAGAGATTATGGAACTGTTGACATGTTTGATGTCATGGATCCAATCAGATTGGAGACCTCTGGACTTTTAAACCCTTATTAAAATCAATAATTCCCTCTCTCACTTAAGTCCATTTAAATTGTGATGTCTTCCTCTTGCAATTTTTTTTTTTTAATGAGGTTATGTTGGTATACATCATTGTTTGTATTTTGGAATATCACTTGCAATTTGAAGAGTCATGACTGATAAAGTGTTTGACTTAGAAATTTGCCTATAATATAAAACAATATATTAAACAAAAATTTGTTCTTCCCATATCATGACACTTGGACAAAAGAACTTATCCAGTGTTCAAAATTGGATCAAGATAGTATTTCTCACTAACTCTTTAAGATAACAACACTGAAGCCCATTACTGAGCACCAACCCAGTGTCAGACATGCGCTCACGGCTGATTTTGTTCTTTGATTCCACAGTCACAGCTAGTTCCCCATTTTGTCAATAAGAAAACAGAGGCAAAGAGAATTTGAAACCAAGACTGTTTCAGTTCAGAGTGCATGCCCTCAATTACCTTTTGTCTTGAATATTTTAATATTTAACATGCATAGTTTAGATGTTAGCTTAATGGTAACCTTTTAAATTTGGGGATCATTCCTTCTAAAACATAAGCAGAAATATCTAAAAGGTTTTTGTTCCTTGTGACTATCTTAATGCTCTCCAATAAGCCTTCTCTTCTGCTCTCATCTGTGGCTGCTGTCTTCTCAGCATTGCCCCAACTGGCTCATGGAGTCACCCCCTTCTCTCAGACACTAAGTATACCACCCTGCAGTAGGACCTGTCACAGGCCAGGACATTATAGCACATGCATTTTAGATACCACAGTTCCTGCATTTTTAAAAAAAATTTTATTCTTTAAATCACAACCTTGGTAAATGGTTTTTGGGAGACCTCCTCCTTCCTCTGGGACCCCCTCCATTCACTCTAATCCCTCCCTTTGTTGTTTGCTAGTCTGTGTGAAGTCCATTAGTCTTTTTCTTTCCTGTGGCAGTGTCCTTTCATGGGTGAGGGACTGTGTTCTTGGGACCAGGCGAACTATGCTGGTAGGTTTTCAATGTTAACCTTGTGTTGGGCAGCCAGTCTATATTTATTTGTGGTCTGATCTCATCTGAGTTCCTGCACTTCTGCAGTTACACCCACCACTGAAAAGTTCTCTCTGGTCATCTTGTCTTACGGTAATATATCAATAGACTGGGACCTTTCTCTCTTCTCTAATTCAACTCTAAAACTCCAAAACTCATGTTAGGCTATCCTGGAAAAACAAAACAATCTCAATATTTTAATAGCTTAATGACAGTCTTCCTCTTCATGTTAACTTTGGGTTCCACAAAAAAAAAAAAAAAAATCTATGGAGACACTTTCTTAAACAAAGTAATTCTTCCAGTGCATTTCTACCTTAATCTCTAGTAACCTAGTAATCTCTAGTAACCTAGAGATTAAGTAATCTTTAATACCTAGAGATTAAGAAGCATATTAAAATGATCAGTTTTTTTTTACTGTATTTTTATTGTATTTTTAATTTTCGAGTTGCAGTTGTTTCAAAATGGGTAGAAATCCAAGTTTCCCTCCCTTTTTTACATTATCTATTGCAACGTTGAACACATAGCAACAAGTTATTAAATAGTTGCCAATGAAGTGTCCACTGAGTAATTTTCCCTGATCCTGTGGTAGAGACCTAACATCTTTGGAAATTTTCTGGGTATGCAATTTAGAGAATAACCGCAATGAGTTCAGCATTATAACATGCCTACAGTTCCAAGAGATTTATACTTAGTGTCCAGAACAAATACGGAGGGCTGGAGTCAACTCAAACATGAGAAACACAAAAACTAAAGTCAAACCCATTTTTGCTGAACAAGTTCAGGCCATAAATCTTCATTGAATACCTGGATGGCAGAGAATGTTTGGATCCATATGTGATGCTTCTTTTGCAAAGATTCTGAGTTTCACTCATGTTTCAAACATCACCTTAGTGGTCCAGTTACTAATTAAGAAAAAGATATGTGCAAGTGTCTTAACTACATCAGAAATGGACATACTTTAGCATTTTCTTTCTATAAAGTCAGACATTCTAAGGGGGAATCAGAAATTCATTGCTTAGTACTTTTTGGTCTTCAGAGGAAAAACATTTTTAGCTGTCATTAATAATTCATAAATGAAAGAATTTACCAGATGAGAAATTCAATATTTTTTGTTTGTAACTTAGCTTAAATTTTGTCAGTGCCTTTGAAATTCATGTCCACCATGAATCACTTTGAATGATGGTTTTAAATGATTAATGACATTCCAGTCTTCCATGACACAAAGATTGATGCTATACCCCAGCCCCAAATTGGAGAGCTGCTCCTTAGGACATCTCATTTGTTGGTTTATGATCAGTAGGAAATAGCTGCTTTCACAGATCATACTAATTGTTGACTTTGACTTGGGAATGTATACACTTGCCTTTGCATGTTTTTGTCTTTAATTGAGATTATTTAACCTTCAATAGTGAGTTTGGGGATGAAAGAAAGAGTGATTTTGGCCTCCAGTTTCTCTGTGATGGTAATGGAAATTCAGGAAGATGGAGGCAATTTTTTCCTGCTGTTGATAGCAAGGTCCCTGGCCTTAGAATCTGAAGGAATGATAAATGAAAGGCTCCTCACTCTCTCCCTGGGAGCTTTACAAATCAGAAACAACTTTCTTTTCTTGAAGTGTGATGCTTTTGTAAATGTGATTTTTACACTTTCTGAAAGTTACATTTCTTTTCTGACCCAATAATATATTACGGGAGGTCAGAACCATTGGAGACTTTTTCAAATATAAGTACACACACGTACCCACACACAGCCCTTGCTCCCTAGGTAGTATGCCAAGTCACCCTGTCTGAAAGTCCTAGAGAAAATAAGACCAGCTGGACCTGGCTAGCACATTGGAGCAGTCTCCGTGCTGTGCTCTGTCTGTGGTGACAGGAGGGGACAGAAGGTGAGGAGGAGGAATGTGTCAGTATAACAAATAGGTAGAGAGAGGTCATCTGACAAGTCTTTGTTTTGCTTACCTTGATTTCTCCTCCAGTCTTCTGGGAGACTAAGACAAAATGAACTTTATGGGCTTCGTGTGTTGTCTGATTCATAACAAAAATCTCTGCATTTGTGGTCATAGGAAAGGAGAAGAAACATTTAAGGAGGGAATATTTCATAAAGAGGATGATGACAATCCTAGAGTCAAGAATATCCATCCAGACTATTATTATTGGTTATTGTTGACAGTTCCAGGGATGTTGAACCCTTTGGGCAAGTAGCTTGACCTCTGTGTGTTCTAGTTTTCTTCTCAGTAAATGGGGCAGTGGTGTAGTTGGTATTAGTATGATGGTATTGTAGGAAAACTAGTGGAAAAAAAAAACAAAAACAAAACAAGGGTAAAGTTGCCAGCTGAGATATTCTGAGTGTTCACCATGGACCAGACATAATTTAAAATAACACCTATGAACTCAGTGTGAATGCACGTCTCAAAAAAAGACTAAGAACAGAACAAACACTCTGTTTAACGGGTAAAAAAATATGATTAAACCTATTCTCCATTCTGATGGGCATTTCCCCATTTTCACTCTCATATACAGTACTTTGATGAATATCACTATATATGTGCAAGGGGTTAGGGAGGGGATTAGGGAAGGAGATGGGATACTGGAAATACTTGACTGTTATGTGTTTAGCCTATTCTTCGTTAAAAAAACAAAAACAGAGATATGTGTTTCCTCACCTCTTCAGAGAGGATCTTTGCAAATTAAAATCACATTTTTTTTTCTCTTTAAACATTTTGTAGACAACATTTGGATAACAATATGCTACACCAGGCAGAATATGCCAGCAGGATGGCTGATAGCAAATTGCTTTTTAATTTGCCAATTTGAGTTAGAGGATAAATGTGATTAAAAAACTGACCAAGTAGGCAAAATTACTTTGGGAAGTTCAAGGAGGGTAAGTGGTGATTACCAGTTTCTCTGCCTCTTCTTTATTATTAGCATGAATCTTAGACAAAGCAAGGAAGGGTGAGTCTTGCTGTGGGCAAGAATTTGAATAAAAAAGGCAAGTATCAATGGTTGAATTAGCTTTACTTTCAATCTGCTATAGCAAAAATATATTATCTCCTTTCCTCATCATTTGGTGATACATAGTAGCTCATAAATAAAGCACAGTTTTTTTGAACTCTCATTGAAAGTTTACTTGCTGCAGGAATTAAAAAGGGGAGACATTTGGTTTAGACAGGGAAGGACATTCGTATGAAATCTGGTAAATTAACTTAGTGCTATATATATTATTTAATTTCATCATTTTATTCTTAGCCTAGCTAATAGATCATAATAGAAACACATTTTAAATACTTAAATGATTAACTTTTTGATGAAAGAAAATTAGCTTGAAATTAAACATAATCTTGTGATGATTTATTTTCAAAGAGTTAAAAGCCTACACAAATGTAATTTTGGCAAGATTACATTACATAGTCATCGTAAAATATTGTTCCAGGATCTACTGAGAAGAATTTATGCATACAATTTGCTTCAGTTGTAATATTTGGCAAAATTATATTGTAGGAATATATTTGGTACAAAATATTATGTCAAGATGCACTGAGCAGACTTTATGAATTGCAATTTATGGTTCATTTTAAATTTCAAATTAATGTTGTGAATGTAGAAGCCTTAGCAATTTTCAAATAGTAGAATGAAAGTTATATAATAGTGATTTTAACTATTTTGTTAGAAATCTGGTGAGTCTATCTGATATGGAGAAATGAGCTGGGTGAAACACCTAGGTCAAAATGTATCAGTATTACTGTTGTTTGTTCAATTCTGAATATTTGCAGTTTTGCCAAACTACTTTCACTGACATCACTGCTAGTAAGAGTTAAACATTCCTGGGCAAGAGAAGGGGGTGGGGGAGGAAGAATTAAACATTTGTGCTTCAGTCCCTCAACGCACCCCCAGTACAGATTTGGACTCCATTTAAGGGAGATCATGTGTCAGAAACTTGAGTACAAAACTGCCATTTTTACTACAGATCTATTAAACTAAAAGCTTATTTGTGTATTAAGTACCCCCCTCTTCATAAAACTAAAAGTTAAAGTGGACTTTCTCTGATACAAATATAATTGTGACACTGCTTAAAAAGCCTTTCAAGAAAGTACATGATCTGATCAAGCCCACAATCTGTTCTCACTCCTGGTGCTCAGCTAGGTGTATCTCATTCAGCCTCTCCTTTATACCAACATGCCATGTTTCATCATGCTTCTTTGCCGTAACTCTACTATTCTCTTGGCTCTGAATACTCTTTTTCAAAATAATAAGCTATTTTTCATCCTTCAAAGCGTAAATCAAATTCAACAACTATAATAAGGATTCTTGACACTCCACATAATCAACTTGTACTTCCCACAGCAAGTCTCTCCTTTAGAACATGAGTTTTTCTCAGTAGACTGTGAGCTTCATGAGAGTAGTGGAAGTATCTTATTAATCTGTTCCTTCATTCTTCTGCCTAGCCCAAATGTCTACATAATACATCTTTAATGAATGAGTGAATTCTAAATCGATATGATCCCTGGTTGCTCCAAAGAGCAGTCTAAAGATGACATTTATGTGATGAGACAAAAAACAAACAAGCCTATACAATTTGATCAAAGTACTACATACAGTTATACCAAAAATTGTGTTCAGGAAATAAAAATAAAAATAAGAACACTAAGTATGTATGATTGGTACAGAAATTGGATCGGTGGCAATTTACAAAAGGAACAGTATTTGCAGGTCTATGGAACATCCAATCTGGTTTCATTTGAGCTGAGTCTCTGAACTATTAATACTAACATAGCTCACTTTGACATCCATTAGGGTTTCACCACTTTGGTTCTTCTTTAGGTTCAATGGACCAACTTCTTACAATATAGAATCACAACTTTTTGTTTCAAAAAAGAACAATCTTCTTATCAATGGAGATTGATCCAGATTTTTCGCTGTTGTTTATATCTGACTAGTTACTTCTTGTAATTACCTGCTGGGTCTTTGCAGGCAATAGTTTGGACCTCTATTAGACTAAACAAACCCTGTGGAAGTGAAGCAAAAGGTCACAGTGAGACAGAATTCTGATCTATTTGGAAAGAGAATAGAGTGTTTGGAGTTCTTAAGGCATGGGAATATTCCAAAGGAGGAGCACCCTGTGATGAATGTTAAACTGACTCCTGGAAATGAAAAAAAGCAGACACAATGGGGATCCACAGTGTAAAGGTTAACACTCTGAACTCTGAAAAAGAGCAGGCACTGAAGAACAGGGATTAAGAAACAGGTTTGGGAATGCAAGCTCTGGCTACTCTCTGTGTGACCTTGGGTAAATAAAACATGCTCCCCAAACCCCACTTTCCTAATATACAAAATGAGAATATTAAAATCTATAGTCATAATGACCAAAATAAAATGAGATTCATAAGTAAATTTTTAATTCCTTCATCCATATTTTCTGAGTAACTACATTATTAAATGATATTTCTTTTAAGGTAGAGATTTAATATATATGTAAGATGCATTTGAAAAACAATTGAGAGATCTTAACTTTTAGAAGTAATAAACAGTAAGCAATTTGTAATATTTTTATTGTATTCTGGTTCTTGTAAGGACAGAAAGTAGATTTAGATTGTTCATGTTGACAGTTAATGGGGTAAATCTTTGCTCAATGCTTGCATGAATGAACAAAATTCATTATCTTCAATATGAAATTATTCAGGTCCTGCAAATGTCATATCCTTAACTTTGACTCTTTCACTTACACTTAAACCCATAAAGGTGTTCTTAATTGAACAAGTCAAATCTTCCAGTATTATCACTCCACTCCATTTTGATGGATGAAAAATAAAGAAACAAAATAAAACAGTATCATCATATCACTAAAAGACAACACGGAGCCAAAGCCAGAGGGGACAGTTTTCTGATTCTTCCCAATCTCTCCCCCCTCCCTTTTTTTACAGAGTTTTTAAAGTTATAAAATTATTACAATAATTCCTTAGTCACTATCTGGTATAAATATAGCTATAGCCATAGGGGAAAAATACATGCAAATAAAAGGTCAAAATACATTGTCATTTAAATAGCTGGTACCAAAGAGTACACCATATGAACCCCACTTTCATTTAGGAACTTAAAAGTTTATTTGATCTCTATATCAAAAAGTCTAAAAAACTTATACCAGAATATTAGCAACACAGTTTATCTGAGTGGTGAAATTTACATGAATTAAAATTTCAATTTATCTATACTTTTTACCTTCTTTTGAAATGTGTGTTTTGTCTAATTTTTGTGAGTATAAGAAAATTTTAAAAGATGATTTTTTTGGTATTCAATACACATTTATTAAGGCCTTCTCCAAGTCAGTTCCCAGGGCTACAGAGATAATATATTGCTTACCTTGGAAGAAAGAGAGAACTCTCTAGCTAGTAGAGAGACTAAGATTAAGTAAGTAAAATATATATTGAAGCAGAAAGCACCACCCACAGCTATGACTATGAAGAATCAGTAAGATGCCTAAGACAATCCAGACTGTAGAAGCAGGCCAGGAGGCGCCATTACCCAGGTACAATGGGTACTTTCATGGCCTCATGGAGGTGACCTGTCACCTCGCTTCCTGGCTGCTGAGCTTCTGCCTAGGAGAACTGCTTGCACAAGGTCACCTGTTGTTTTAGAAGCAGAGTTAACCTTCAGAGTTTCCAAAAGAGGCAGCAACACCTGGACTTTTGTCCCTGCCCTTGCACTCACTCCTCCATCAGTTGCAGGCTGTCCCAGGAGACCTAGCCTTGGTGAAACAGCTCTCTGCCTCAGGTCAGTCTCAGCTCTCAGTAACACTCATTCTGAAGTCTTCTTTGAAAGGAGTGGGGAGTTTCACATCACAGTGAACATCTCAGGGTGACCTGTATTGGTAGATCAGATGGCCCAAAATAAAGTCTAAAAGGCATAATCCTTGAAAAAACCAAGTTGAAATGTGTAGTTCATTCTTTAGTTTGAGTCTGCCTGAAAAACCTCTGATTGATGAAATTATTGAGCTAGGAATACAGAGAGACTGAACAAAAGTGATTGCTAATATTCTGCCCCAGTTAAAAAGATTGGGACAAAACCATGTGTGCTAAGAATGAATTTTTTTTTTAATATAAGGATGATACTATAAAAATAGATAAAGATCTGAACTGATCACCATCAGGATTTTAGAAAATGTTAGGGGAGTAAAACATACACTTAATTTGGAAAAAAAAAAAACTAAAGGAAAGAGCACAGTTTAAAAAAAAAAGAAAAAATATTATAAAGA
Organism: Uropsilus gracilis; assembly: GCA_004024945.1. NCBI lineage: Eukaryota > Metazoa > Chordata > Mammalia > Eulipotyphla > Talpidae > Uropsilus > Uropsilus gracilis. The sequence goes on along the minus strand of PVHY01003627.1, from coordinate 26,523 downwards.
AAAAGATAATTACAATGTAATAATACATCAAGAGAAAAGACCACTGAGTAGTCTGATCATGATAATTACTACATGGTTGAGACCTTTTCCTTTCTAATAAAAAAACAGCCACTGATGGTAATTTAATAAACATACACACATTCACAATCTAAAAATAGAAGCTCTAATGGACTCCAGAGCTAAATACTTTATAAAGAAATTCGTCTGTATTTTCCAATATCAGCATGTCTTTCAGTCACTGTGATTTTGTTAAAGAAAGGAAAAGGGAATTATCTTCAGAGATGACTAATTGTGCAGGAAGTGAGTCCCTTTAAAGGGATGTGAAGAAGGAAATTACTAAGAGTTGGAATTTGAGGTCTCAAAAACTCATCACACTAGGAGGAAAAGGTAGCCAATGTCCAAGCATTGTTTCATCCCTCCATATGGTCACTTTAAAGCCACAATATGGAAGAAGTCTATGGATAACAAGCATCCACTCTGAGGTGCAGTGTGCAGTATTAATAAGCAGAAATGAACAGACTTGAGATCCGTTTCTGTCTTCAAATATGTTTTGAGTGTCTGCTGCTCTGTGCTTATCACTGAGGATACAAACTAATGGGAGGCACAGGCTGGACACAAGACAAGCTCATACTGAGGGTGTCAGGGGCAGGCAGGTAAAGGGATGGTGAATAAAGTCTGTGGTAGTTTCTGAGTGTCCAGTGAGTGGACCAAATGGTCAACAGTCAAAGGATAGAGAGACGTGGTTGGTTTTATGGAGGATATGGACTGGTTTGGGCTTTGAACGAACTGTGGCAAAGTCACAGATTATAAGGGGATGTTGTGGAGGTGTTCCCAGGATAAGTTAAGTTTAGACAGCATTGTGAAGAGCAAGTTTGAAAGGGAAATTCCCCAAGCATACAACATGTGGCCTCTAAAAATGAAATTCTTGGGCTGGATTTGGCACCCCAACATCACAGACATGCCGGAGGTGCCTGAGTTGTTGAAGGCTAGAGCCTGTGGATTCTGTTTTAAGTTTGTCTCCATCTTAAACCAAGAAGGGGCCCTTCCTCTCCTGTCCTTGAGGAGCCTCAGACCCAGTCGGTCATCGTCCTATGACATATGGCTGAGAAAGAACTTCATGTCTGCCCATTGTAGATGAAAATGCCACATAAATATAGCAAGTAAATGTTTCTAGTGAATGTTTAAAATGTTTTAGAACACTTTTGTAAATGTTCTAAAAAGTGGTCGGCTTGCCTTAATATGTTTGCTTTTGGAAACTGTACTGTACAGGCTGTTGATGAGAATCCTGAGAAGTCGTCAGAATTGCACGAGAAGCTTGCTTCTTCTGCCTTTCCCAGCAAAAATCAGTTCCCTGTCATCATAAAAGCTAATGTTGAGCTCAGTGCAGCAGGCAGACTGGCTGGAAGAGACCCCCAAACTGTGACTGCTTGCAGATTCTTGTAACTTTTTCCAAGAAAGTAGGTCTGTCAGTGAAATGTGTATTTCATTTAATGTAGGTATATTTTGGAACAGAAAAATAGCTTTGTGATTGTATATTCACCATGGGTATATTTTCTGGAAAATATGTGTAATAGATAATTTTAATATAATAGTTTATATAGCAATTAAATATATTATTAAAATATATATTAATAATGTATTATTTTAACTTTTCATAGAAAAGTGATTTGTTAATAATCATTTGATTAATTTCAAATTAAGTGTGGTTAAAATCACAGGTCTTCTGACTTTCCATCTAGTATTATTGGTGTATATATTAAAGTAGAAGTAGTGATTTCTGAACTTGATGGAGGGGAAAGTACAACTTTTGTTGATATAGTCGCTTTTCTTTCCTAGACTCAAAATTAGGATAAATGCCCTTTTAAAAAATTGCTAGTTAATGTGGATACCACAATAATGAATGAACTTTGTCTAAATTTTTACTTTGAAATCAGGTTCAAGGAGGAGAGGAATCAGAAAAATAATATCTCTGGTTCAAGTATTTTATATTTTGGAATTGGAATTGGTGAAAATTTAATTACTCCATGCTGCTTGTGGTTCATGGAACGTGTAATCTCTGCAGGAGATGCTTGAGGGACTAGGATTTCCAGGAACTTAAAAAGCTGGCACAAATGGAAAGATTTGGAGAGGAAGGGAAAAAAGAATATCTAAGGGAGAAGAGTTTATCTGGATAGCTAGGGGTTCTTTAGAAAGGAAAGAGGTGTTTATTTCTTAATTTTTAGATGAGGGGCCCAGAGAATGATGAAAAATAACAGAATTTTGGGGTTTTAATAACACTGCTCATTGCCCACCAGAGAGAGAAGCCCATTCACACTCATAGCAAAAGGGCACATGTACAGACATTTTAACAATGGATGCCATTTACATTAAATACTTTTTAATAAATATGCTTGTCTTAATTTTTACCATAAGTTCCCTTGTTATTAATGAGGTTAGTATACTTTCCTTTGTTTATCAGTAACTTGTTTTTCTCTTTTAAAATCACCCTTTTAAAAACTTGATTTTAATGTGTGAAGAATAAAAAGAGGTAATTAACCTTAAGTGGGAATAAAGAGTCAATATACAATTTGTTATTTTGTTATAGAGGGAAAAAAGGAAGGAAGAGAAAAGAAGGGAAGAAGGTAAGAAAATGTTGACACAAAAACTATCTTTGCATCTCAAAACTTAGGCTTCTTTAAAGAGTTCTAATTCTCCTGCAACCAGGGTATGTATTTGTATATGTGTGTATATGTACACATGTACATATGAAGGTTATTTTAGCAGTGTGTGTGTACATATCTACGTATGTGCGTGTGTGTGTGTAAACATGTATATCCTGTGTCCCTGGCTCCTGACCAGTAAAGCTCAGAATTAGTCTGAAGACCAGTCACCCAGTAGCACAGTTCCCAAGATATGCTTTTTGGTGACAATGCACTGCTGTATTGATATGAAACTGTTCTTCCCCTGTTTGTAAATGTGGCATACTGGATTACAAATCTAGCCTCTGTTTGCATACAAAATTATTTAGTAATTTGAACATCTCTGCCTACTCCAGGTTTAGAGGTTAAACAGGGGATTCCTCAAGTGGAGATTTTGACTGATTTTCCCCCACATCACTGGGGAAAGAAAACTCCTAACTATTAACTGAGCACATATTATTTAATTCCTCATAATGCCCCTTAAGGTTTGTGAACTCTTGTCCAAGTGTTTCAGATTTGAGGATCCTGAGGTTCAGAGAAAATATGTGTATTGCTCCAGAGTCCCTGGAGCAATAGCAGGTGGACTCTATAAACAACTCTGTCCTCCAACTCTCCTCTTTCACCACTCACAACCAGGGGCAGAAACTTTCTTATGCTTTAAATAAATTCACTATTCAAATTTTAAAATACTTATTTAAAAATGAGATTCTATCACTATCCTAAGTAGAAGTCCTGAGTAAACAGAAGGTAACAATAAAAACCTCCAGAGCAAATGTTTGCTCTTCAGCTCATCTTGAGGCAGTTTTTAACCACATTGTAATTTTTAAAGACTTTTCTTAGGCTGGGCATGGGTGGCTCATACCTGTAAGCTGCAGCCTAGAAAGCCATGGCAAGGACCAGGGATTGCGGTTCAAGTCCCGCCTGGGGCAACACAGCGAGACCTAGTTCCGAAAAAATAGCTGGGGATGGTGGCACGCTCCTGTAATCCCAGCTACCTGGGAAACTGAAGCTGGGGTTTGCTTGAGTCCGTGGTAACCTGGGCAACATGAGCCAGCAGTTCAACGGGCAAAAATAGTGAGACCTAGTCTCAAAAAAAAAAAAAAGACTTTTCTTTCTGTCTCAGGTGCTACTAAGAGCTCTTGGTCAACCCCGTTTCTCACTCTGCCTCAGTCTTCTCTGACAACTAAATGCTGCTCATCTCATAAATTTATAGGTCATTTGCCTCCAAGTTTGACCAGGGAGGCCCTCTGGGTTCCACTTTCAGGAATATAATAGTCATTTTCTGGGTACAATTGATTAACATGCACCCTTTAAGAAACTCTAAAGCTAATTGCTTCCTATCTGTGCCATCTAAGAAAAAAACACTAAACCCAAGCACTGCTGTGGGAACAAAATAAAATAATGCAGTTCTGAGGCCTATATTTCCCTTGTCATTCAGTAATGACTGAAAAGTCACAAAAGGCTAATGTATCCATTTTAGTAGATAACATTTCTTTTTTAAAGCTTTCCAAGGTGTCATTTATTTCTTTTTAGAGTCCTATTGCTAACAAACTGGACTAGGACATGACTGATCTATTAGTTTATACTCTTTAGTGTTGGAGGTGATTGCTACAGTTGAATCAATTGTGTCATGAGCCAAACTAGTAGTTATGGCCACCAACACCAATGGGTTAGTGGAATCATGAGCTTTTATTTTGGTGACAGTTATCTCTGTCTGAGTCCATTCAGAATTTGAAAAGAAAATGATTTTTCTTAAGAATATGAATTGCTAAAAGTGATGACTTTGACTGAAAACATCGTAGGGTGATGACATTTTGGTTATGTCTTAGAGACAGTTCCATTTGAAAATGTAGGTGTTTAATTCCTTTCTTTGTGCATGTGCCTTTATTAAAGAGTTTCTTAGATTGTGTGTCACCATAATATACCTTTCAGGACAGCTGAAGTTCCAAGTTTCTTGTGTTTTGCATAGTATTATTTTTTTTTCAGCTTATTTGTAATGTTGTTGGGGTTGAATAAAAGGATACTTTGCAAGTATCAATTGAACAAGGAACAAGGAGAGTGAGACCCCAATCCTGGGAAGAGTAGCTGAAAGTATGGTCTCCAGAAGGGGTACTAGAAGGTAGAAATATTAAACACCAGTAAACAGCAGTAAACGATACCATTATTATTGCTCAAGTTGTTATCAACATATTAACTACTATAAACAAAACAATATAATCTATTTTTCATGATTGAGTCTTCCTGGATGCTTTCTTCTCTAGTCAGTTGCTCTTTGCAGAATTTAAATCTTCTGAGAGCCTTTTTCCCCCAAGCAGGCTGAGACATAGGAGAGAATGGTTGTTAATAAAGAAAAGAAGGACATTTTATGATTGATGGCTTTAACGGAAACTAAATAGAAGCAAGTGTAGGGTAAATGCAGTGGTAATGGTTGAATAGACTCATTTCAAGAAGGTAGAAGAGAAACTGTTGAAAAGTTATCTAGGTGGACAATGTCTAAATGGCAAAGGAGGTAGTTTGTTATTGAAGCTCCATAGGTATGATATAAAAAGCTACTTATTGATTTTATGAAAAAAGAATAACTTACTCAAGCTGCTGGAAATAGCAGTTGGAAAATACTGTTAAATAGCTTTTTATTTTGAGCACTCAGAAGAGTTTTTATTACCCTGAAAATAGAAAAGGATAAATTTTTGTTTTTCATGATTTTGTTTTTCATGATTCCACACTTTTGTTTCAAATATACACATAAGCACATTTTTCAAACTTAAATTTTCATAGTTAAAGGACTCACAAGTTAACATTCCCGGAATGGTGCTCTAATCTAGTTGCATAAGCCAGTGAATAATGATTGATTTTTTTTGAATGTTCCCTGTGCCCTAATATTCTTCTTAGATGGAATCAATTTTTCCTCTATTTCTTATGCTCAACTTTCTCCATGTTTCTAGGAACTTGACTCAGAGATTGATTACAAAATCTAGAACACATACCACTCATAAGAATCCTAGACCCTAGGTGTTAGTGGTCATTTTTACCTTCAGTACCACTCCTAACCCATTTATCACCATAGATTGTAATGACATTGTCTTTTCTACCCAAGACAGGTGGGTAGAAAAAGTGCTGGGTCTTTTTACAGTATGCAATCCATTCCTGTCGTTTGCCCCAGCTTTATATCCTTTCTCTGTGCCTGCCCTCTCAATATCAGCAATAAAAGAACCACTGACACCTTTTATTTGCTTCCCCTGAACAGTTTAACTCATGCATGTTACATCCAGGACTGCTTGCCATTTTTAGACAAGGGATATTCTTTGCAGCTGGCTTAGGATGAGAGTATTTAATTCTTTCATTTTCAAGAGAAAATAGTCAGTTCTTTTAAAAATCACACATTTTATCAGTTGTGCAAGTACTTATCAACCTTTCTTTTTCAATGCTGAAGAACTAAATAAAAATGCCTCTATACCTAGGGAGCTTTCAACCTCGAGATGTAATCTGTTTCCAAAGTAGATATATTGGCTTTTTAGAAGAACAATAGGAGTGGAATATATCTTCTCTTTGCTGCTCTAGTTTCTCTGGCTAGACTTTCAACAAGTCAGTTGAACAAAAGAAAAGAAAAGACTTTCAACAAGTCAGTTGAACAAAAGAAAAGCATTCAAATTTATTTGATATAAGTTTTTTGTAGCACAGGAACCTTCATAAGGAAAGGAGGACCAGTTAAAACTGATTGTTTTTACACTAGATTAGATGAAAAGTAGTGTGTCTTGGAAAGATGTGCTAGAACAAAAGGGCATAGAAACAATGGAATAGTTGTTTGGGCTTCAGGGCCAACTGAGAATCATCTTCAGTTTCAAAAGTCCTACTGTTATTGATGTGCACCAGCGCTTGAATCTGCAAATCAGAAATTAATTTACATTTACTCTTTATCAGGCAAGCTCTAAATAGAAAAAAGTTTAAAATTCATTCCTAGAACTCTCAGCTCATGATGGTATTTTTTAATTTCAGTTCTTATGGCAGATGACAATCTTCAAAGGTAAGAAATGCTGTTTTTTTCTCAATCATCTTTTGATTATAACTTTCTGAAGTAAGAATTGATTATTTCACATAGGCATGATTGTCATTCTTAACTTCCAAGATTACAACCTTATTAATCTTTGTCTTCTCCAAATTAATAATGCAGATGCCAAAACCAATGACATAATTTCAACTCAGTTCCTATTTTTATGATAACAAGACTGTTTTATGTGTTTTCCAGATGAATTTTAAAATTGGAGTCCTAGTAAAAGAAAAATAAGTGCAAGAATAATTATTTTGTAGGTTTAGAAAAGTAAAAGATTACTAAACAACCCATCAAACAAGGTTGATTACCAGGCTGGTTATGTCACAGTTTATTTCCCACTTGTGATTCTCATCACAAATATAACTAACTCTTTGTCTTGCTTTTTATTTAACCCCCTCCTTCTTGATTCAACTGTGACATACCTAAGGAACTTTCTATCGTGTTCAACACCATATTTTGTAGTCCCAATATGATCATAGCATGTGGCATACATACACTAGATCTCATAAATCCCTTCATCATATACTAAATAAATAAACGAAATCACCAAGCACCTTAGGTAAGTTCATTGTGAAAGCTGGGCAATGGATATATCAAAAGTTTCTTGGCAGTTATGACGCATGTGGAAACATATTGGGATTATGTTCTAGCTAGAAATAACATGAATATGAAAAGACAATTTTCCTTGAACTGGAGGTAGAGTTCACAAATTATCAGAAGATATCCCCCCAAATAATAATAATAATAATAATAATAATAATAATAAAACATCAAATTAAAGAAATGACCCTGTTTTTTAGAATAAACAAATGTTATTCAAATGAATTGCTTCATGGACACTCACTCAAAGTTTATATTACATTTAACTCATGGGATATTTTTGCAGAGAATAGATTACATGGCCCAGGCACATTGATATCAGCGAATCAAGAAAGAATGTAGTTGTGTTTAATTGTTCAAACTTTAAAGTCAGAAAGATCTGGGTTTGTATGCTGGTTGTACCCTGCAAAAGCTGTGTGATCTAGGCAATGTACACTCCCTGAGCCTCAGTTTCCAAATCTGCACATGGGACCATAAATCCTGCTCATAAATTGGTGTGAATTAAATGAGATAAAAGAGTAAATGTCCAACGAATGATAGTATTTTTAGCTAATAATATTGAAACAAATCAATAGTGACTATAATGAAAAAACTATTTTTCTGAATCTCAAATGTTTAAGTAATGATAATAAAATGATCTATTTTACTCATTTTTTCACTGAATATTTTAGTAAGTCTGGAAAATGGAAACATTTTATGTTTAAAGTGTCATGTTTTAAATACAAGTTAGAAGGTAATAATTCATATTCTGATTCAGACAAAATTTTTACTCTGCTTAAAATGTGTGGAAAGACAGGTAACTAGAGTGCTTGTGGATATAATTAGACTTTTATTAAAAAATTAAGGACTTAATTGAGACTCCCAAGTTATGTACCACATAACAAGGGCAACAGGGCAGTATGTCTTCCTGTTGAACTCCAGAATAAGTCAAGTAAAAACTGCAATTCCCAAGCTGCAGAATAAACTGAGGTACCGCTTGGGTTCACAGAGTCTATTAAAATGTTACAAACTATGTACAGAGTAGAACTCTCTGAGTTCTAGTGGAAAGGTCACCAGGATCTTTGACATCAAATAACCAATAGGTCTGCTCCCTTTTGCGGATAGCTTGCTAAAAGAAACAGTAATGTCAACAACACAGAGGAGTACTCAGTCTCTTTTTCCTAAAACAGTAAGCCATTTATTCTAACCATCTATTTAACATTAAAATCAAATGGTCTGGGACTTAATTTTTAGTTCTAGCTATGTCCCGGCTATCATAGAGGAACATATCACAGTGATAAAGAATAAATATTTCTGAAAGTTGCAAATAGATTATGGGGCCAAAGGCACAGAACAGCAGAGGTAAACTGCAGCCTGAGTGTAACAATACACTGGCCAGGCCGCTGCAGCAGTTCTCAGACATGGGTCCCAGACCTTGCAAGGAGGCCTACTCCTGGGCCTGCTGCATAGGTCTTCCTCCTATAGCTTCAGTGAGCTGCAATACGGGGCTGCCTTTGCAGGTTCCAACACTGGTCCCATCCTTGAACCAGGGACTGCAGAACTTGAGGGCTGCCTCTACTGTTAGACCCCAAGGGCCGAGCCTGTTCTGGGGCAGAACAACCCCACAGTCACTGCCACGACCCATTCTGCTGTTGTAGCAGCCCACTCGCAGTGCATGCTGGGACAGGTTGCTTGGACTGGGAGCAGCAGAAGGGAAAATACCTGGTTTTACTGCTTTCAGAGACATGCTTCAACAGAGCCACCATGCAGTGGGGCCACTGTAACAATAGGATTCATTAGATAAACAATTTTATTTCCTACCCTGCATTAAGAAATTAAAAGTTCTAGTGCATAGAGATTTTTCTAGATTTTTTTCTTCAAAGAAATGTAATTGATGAAAACATCTAGAACAATGCTATCTCGTTATGTTCTCCTCAACCACATGTGACCATCTAAATCAAAATTAATTGAAATTAAATAAAATTATGTCAGTTTCAAAATCACGTGAGCTACATTGCATGTATTAAAGAACCAGCAGACTGATAGCTACCATATTGAGCAGTGAAGATGTCAGGGCAGGCCTGGTAGATTTGGCCAGATGCTGCCAAAGGTGAGCCTGGTAAAGAAATTGTGTGGAGCCGCAGCAAGGTGGCAGGCATATTTGGAAAGCTGACTTTGCATCACATCTGTTAGGAACTTTTGAAGAGCCTTGGAGAGGCCGAGCAGCTTGGAATGCTGGAGAGAGAAGAAGCAAAGAGAAGATGCTGAAGAAAGACTGAATTTTGCAGGGTGCCTGCAGTTTGGAGGGGCACCATCTTGGACATGTGTTTGGGATCTTCAGGCTAAATAGTACTTGGGGTAAAATAACTGGCCACTTATGGCATTAAGGACTTTTTGTTTTCCTGGTTAATTTTCCTTGTTAATAAAATCCTGTTTAAATTGCTTTGTGACTTTGACAACTGCTGTGCTGAGATGAATCTGGTAAGAAGCTGGGTGGCGGAAGCTGCTTTTTAAAAATGCTGCTTTTTTTTTTGTGGCTTGTTGGTTGGAGGCTTCTCCCCACTTTGACTCAATTTCAAGCTCACCTCCTTTACTTGTATCAAATGATGACCAGTATACTTACATTCCATCTCTCTACTCCTTATGACAGATATCTTAAATAACTTGATTGGGTGGTATTATTATATTCAAAATGCAGATGAAGCAAGTAAAGCTCAGAGTAATGAATTTGTCCCAAATAATTCAGTGACATGGGGACAACAGGAATTTAAACCGTAAAGACTTTAACTGCTAAGCTCTCTGCATTGTATGCGAATTCTACAGACTCTCGATTAGAGAATATCATACTAATATTTCCTTTCTATGAGCCACTATTTAGCAGCTATGTGACCTTGAGCAAACAATTTAATCTTTGCGTCTCAGTTTCCTCATTTGTAAAGTGGGAATGGAAACAATAGTAGCTACCACAAAAGGTCATGAAAATTAGGTAGGCATATGTGAAACACTTGAAATCCTGCCTGACAGATGGTAAGAGCCCAATAAACATTTGCTACTATTGTCTAATTCCGCGTTTTAAAAAGAGCTAGAGAAAAGAGCTTTTGGCAATTTCAGCTGCTAATCATTTATAACTAAGTCTGGAAAACTCTTAATATGCTATCTACTTTTCAATATATCAAAGATATTACATGACTAGGCCCTCCCTTAGCTCCAGTTCAAAAGGTAGACAAAGTCAGCCAATCTGTTGACATACAAGGATGCTTTTCTGAAAAGTCTAACTAAGCACAACAGCAGAAAGTTGTCAGAGTGCAGGAGACTTACCAGAAGTCTAGTGAGAAAACATGTTTTCATCTTACCTGCTCTGTATGAAATTTAAGAGAGGAGCAGAGGATGGGGTTCTTTGGGTAGACAGGATGTGATCAGATAAGGAGTCTCTTGCAGACTGCTGTCAAACGCAGACCTTCTGTCGGGTCATTAATTTTGCAGTTTTGAATCTCAGAAGACCCTAGGGGGATCCATTCTCATTGGGTACTAGGAAGTTGAATTCATAATTCATAAACATAGAGATCGAAATTTTTTCTGGGTAATATTTCTCCTGATCTGGGATGGAAAAGCAATGTTAAAACTGAGCATGCCGGCCGGGTATGGTGGCGCATGCCTGTAAGTGGCAGCCTAGGAAGTTGCAGGGGGACCGGGGATCGCGGTTGAGTTCTGCTCAGGGCAACGTAGTGAGACCTCCTCCCAAAAAAATATCTGGGTGTGGTGGCGTGCACCTGTAATCCCAGTTACCTGGGAAGCTGAGGCTGGGGATTGCTTGAGTCTGGGGTACCACGGGCAACATAAGCCTGCGGTTCCATGGGCAAAAATAGCAAGACCTAGTCTCAAAAAACAAACAAACCTGAGCATGCCTTTGCCATGCAGGACAGAAACTACATGTTTTTCTGTTTGTTTGTTTTGGTCTAGAAAGAAGGTTCAAGCAAACAATGCATAGTTCTAGCAGTAATGGCCACACACACACACACACACACACACACACACACACACACCACACCCCATATACATTGGCAATAGCAATGACACAAGCCACGAGGAAGAGTATTCTAAACCATTTAACTTAGAAATAGAAAGTAAATCAAGTTTTGATCGCAGTGAAGCAACCACCATAAAAAACCTAGAACATACAAATAAAATAAATGTCTGGCCTCCTCCTTCCCTTCTCCTTAGATGTACTGCAGTGTCATCACTGACATTTCATGTTTTCAGGTCTAGTTCCCAGCCATGAACAAGGATTCCCAGGCCTTCAGAACCAGGCAGAGCCAGACACCAAAATGGAATAGTGTCTCAGGGACTGTGTAGGTTCTTTCCCTAGTTCTAAAGCCCTGTCAGTCTCTTTGTGATTGGTTAGGTTTCAGAGATCTCACCACTCTGTCTTAATACTGCTGTGTCCAGAATTACATCTTGTTCCCAGTCCTTATCCTAGAGTCTTTGTCTTTATTATCCTTGTCAGGGAATATCCTCTTAGTCCTTCACTACCCATAAGTCCAGAGAGTGTTTGGTTAATCCTTTTTAGAATTTGCTGCCCTTATCTCTGGAGCCTTCCCTTAATCCTCCTTCATCCTTTTCCCCCTATGCTGTTCTGACTCTAGAAACTATCTGTGTGCCTCTGACTCAGCCTTTCACAGTAGGCCACAGAGGAGAGGGAGAACTCAGAGATTGGGAATCTTTTGGCACATCTAAAGTGCAATCTTGGGGTGTGTGTGTGTGTTTGCATGTGCAAAAAATAAGTAAATAAAGCACAATTTTATTTCACATAGTTAGTCCTCATCATTCTATGCCTTTGTTGACTTCAGGACCCCAAGCAGTAGACTAGAAAGACAGGAGGAAAAGCCAACATCAAAAGACTTACTCATTATCATACAACCCCACTTATTATCAGCAGGATTTAGGATCAAAAAACAAATTTTATTTCCTTCTTCTCACCTTGCCAGAGTGCTCCAAAGTCGAGTTATCTTTTAAAATCAAGACAATTTTTACTTGTTTCCTCTCTAAGTGGACTTATATTTTGTTTATGAAAGAAAATATTAATAACTTTCTAAATGCACTATGCAAGTCACTTAAACATGATTTCATCTTTACAACTCTCGAGTGGATCACTAGTATGTCATTGAACCAGGATTACAAACCCTGTGCTCTCTCTGCCCTTTAACTGGATTTTAAATGGATACTTCTGTCTTGTGTGTAGTGGGTGGTCCTTTAGTGAAGAAGGCATCCACCATTACTAGTCAGACTGAGACCCTCAACTGCAAAAATAGAAAGTTTCTTTTTGAAGGTTTTCTTTTTGAACTCTGTCAGCATGGGGTCCTTCCCTTCTATTTTCAATTCAAACAGTGCTCTCACCGCCTTCACACACACACACACACACACACACACACACTTTTGATGTTGGTTTCCACCTAAAATTCCTTTATAGGGTGCAACCGCCTTTATACAAATGCCTGCAGAAGGATGAATGGGGTAGAGGTCAGGTCTCACATTTTCTGTTGTTTTGACTCTGCTACCTCCTATATCTCATTAAAGGATATAGTTGTTTCAGGTTTTATCTAATGTTGATAGTTGGTAGTTACTAAAGGAAATTATAGAATTGAAGGGAAAATCAGTTCAAACTATTTGTTAACTTTCCCTATAGTCTAGAGCAGAGGCTGGCAAACATTTTCAGTAGTTAATAACTTAGGCTTTGAATAGTTTGTCTCTATTACAATTTAACTCTGCCATTGTAGGGAAAATAGCCATAGATGATGTGTTAATAAAAGGGCTTGGTTGTGTTTCAATGATACTTTCTTTACAAAGTAGGCCTTGGACTGGTTTTGGCCAGTGAACAATGGTATATTCTAGTGCTGTCTGATAAAAATGCAATGCAAAGCATAAAACTAATTTTAAAGTTTTTAGTGACCACATTTTAAACAAATAAAAAAGAAACAAGTGAAATTAATTTTAGTGTATTTTATTTAACCCAATATATCAAAGTTACCATGTTTTCAACATGCAATTAACATTAAAAACAATGAAACCTCTTAAACTTTCTTGGTAGTATTTTTTAGAATCTAGTATATATTTTATCCTTACAGAACATCCTAATTCAGTTTAATCAAATTTGACAATAGCTCAGCACTACATATATGTAGTGGCTACAGGACTGAAGAGGACAACTCTAGATTATTTGCAGATGTTGCTGGTTTCAGGTATTTGTTTCCTTTTTTGCCAGAAATGCCAAGGTTAAGCTGCTGGTTGCTGCCAAAGTAAATGAACAGAGAGGAAAAATTGAATCTACAAGGTACACTTTTTATTGTCAGAAAACCAACAGTCCAAGAGACTAGCAGATATGTTACCCACCCCCCCAAAGGGTTCTGACATCTCCTTTTAAGCTGGTCTTTTTATACTTAAACAAAGACAGTTAATCAAAATCAAACAGCCCATCACAGTTGGTGTCCCTGGTGTTCACCAGGTTTACCTATCCTTGGTGTTCAGTCATCTTGACCTGGGTACCTCTTGGTTTACTGGGCCTAGTTAATTTCTGATGATGTTAATGTCTGATAATTTTTAATAGCACTAATACCTGACACTTCCTCAGGTGTCACAGGGGCAGGAATCTCAGTTCAAAGAAAACATAACTAATCATATGGTGTTTCTGTCCAGCCTGTGCTGTGTGTGTATGCATCTTCTCATGTTAGGTATGGTGCCCTTCCCTTTCTTCCTAGCCCCTATCAGGTCTACCCATCTGCATACTTATACTCTACCCACAGAATATATTTCAGAACGCTTCTCCAGAGTTTGAGTCACTCTGTGTAGAAGAACATTTCAGGAACTGCCTGGGGCTGTCTGTGGTGATCTTTGTCATTCCAAGTCCCATGGAACCACGTACATGTTTGTACGGGTGGGGCTGGGAATGGCTATCTTAATCTATTCAGGCTGCCATAACAAAAAATGCCATATATTATGTGGCTTATACAGCAAATATTTATTTCTCCCAGCTCTAGAGACTGACAAGTCCAGATGGAGGTCCTGGCAAATGTAGTACCTATTATGGGCTGACATCCTGATTCATAAATAGTCATCTTTTTGCTGTGTCCAGTTATTGAAAGAATAACTATTGGATCTGCAATGTTTCTCTCTTCTCCTCTTTCTCTGTCTTGGGCTATGTTACCTTGTTTCTATCTGGCTCTCTCATACAGGAGGAACACAATGCAAACACAGAAACACAAATCACAAATGCCCTCCCCCACCCCCACCCCCCACACACAAGAAGGGAAAATATTAGTTCTCATAGATGCTACCATCTAGTAAATTTGTAAGACTGAATAGAAACTTCTACCCTAAGTCCATCATTTACAATGTTGCCTCACTTTGAAATCAATGCTTCACAGAAGCTTAAAGAGTGGGATTGGTTCTTCCTCTCTACCTTCTGACCTCCCAATTTTCATTTTTATCTGCTTAGACCTGTCAGAAATAAACTCATCTCTGAGCCACTTACATCTTATAAAACTTATTACATACTCTTAGTTATACAAAGTCACATCTGAAGGCTTGTAAGAGCTTAGCTAATCTTTTAGACTAGGGCACTGTTGACTTGGATGAGGCCAAAGTGCTATAACAAAGACTCCACACATGCTAGAGCAGCTTTAAGAGTTTATTTTATTTCCTGGTCCAGGTTAGCTAGGACACCACTTCAGTGGGGTTATTTAAACCAAAGTTCCTTCCATTAGTACTGTAACACCCCCTAGAGCATGCCATCGTCTGCTCTGTTTGAAGACCCCTATCACCAAGTCAGATTCTATAACTGGAAATGTGATAGGGCTCCCTGTCTGCCTAAAATTTCCTGTTTTGGAGCCCGTAGGCTAATAAATCCCAGTTGGCCAATCACAGTGAGAAACAGACCTTCCACCCTGCAGAGGATTCTTGCTTTGGTGCAAGAGCTATAGAACCAGATGAAACCTGACAACCATGCAGACATAGTGGCAGAAAACTGACCCAGATCTGACCTAGAATGCACCCTGGTTTGAGACTTAAAATGTTAATGAGCTATGTTATATGTCGTATATGCATATAACATGAGTGTGGCCCAGTCTCACATACATGATGCTGCTGCTTCCTGTTACCTGGCTCTGGTAACCAACACCATGAAAACCATGCTCTCATAGACAGTGCAGTTCATGATAGTTGTTACCCCTTATTCAATCCATTAAATGGTGGCAGTAAATTAAATTACCAATGGACAGATAGTAAGAAAAAAGGTACATGTGTTTTATTAAAATTTATGTGCATAGTAGTTCCCAGTGAATTCCTGTGAACACATGAGTTTAACCCAAAGAAATTATACTAGAAGGCTTTGAGGAATGATAAAGTGGGAAAGTGGGTAGGAAATATATGGGAGAACTAATGGAAGATAAGGGCTTTTAGTAAGTTCTGTTGATGCAAACTCACTTCGATGTTAACTCCCTATCTTTGATGGCTACAGTTGCTTTTCTTTCCTTAGTAGGAACTGTGGTTTAGGGGTTTGGGGATAGGGGTAGGGAACAGGGGTGGGACTGGGGGGGGTGAAAGGCACCTTACTTCTCACTCTAATATGTCCCACTTTGGGGCAGATGGTAGTAGAATTAGGAAGAGTGAGAACTCTCCTGGCCCTCTTGATTTAAAATTACTTTTAACTCAAGTAATTCTTATACCAAAGGGGCATATTTGGGGTAGCATATTCTGATCTACTTTAAATTCAGGTAGTGGATGAGTGAAAGACTCAGACTTAAATCTACCTCTGCTAGCCTCTAAAACATTTACTTTTTAAAATGTAAACTATTAAATGGCCAGGCATGGTGGTGCATGCCTGTAAGCGGCAGCCTAGGAAGCCGTGGCCGGGGCCAGGGATCATGGTTTGAGTTCCACTGGAACTTGTATCAAGACCTTGTTCCAAAAAAATAGCTGGGAGTGGTGGCAGCGTGCACCTATAATTCCAGCTACCTGGGAAGCTGAGGCTGGGGGTGGCTTGAGTCTGTGGTAACCCCCGGCAACATGAGCCTGCGGTTCCACAGGCAAAAATAGCGAGACCTAGGGTCAAAAAAAAAAAAAAAAGTAAACTATTAATAACAAAAATGGAGCCAATTTATCTGAAAAAATCTAAATGATTTTACTAAGTGAGTAGAAGGGTTGTATAAAAGGTTGTACAAAGTGGAAGGTTTTTATCATCAGCAAGAAGGTGGGATGGAGGTACTAGCAGAAGAAAAGAAGATTATTTCAGACCAAGTCATCTTCCGTAGGTGAGTCTCATCATGCCGAGGACATCCCTGGTACTGATAGGAAACTCCAGGTTGCTTCGTTTAAATGTCCACTTCGGAGAGAGAGCAAAATGCATCTAGCTGAAGTCTTGGTCTGTCTTGCCAGGAGCAACTTCACTTTGGATTCATTGTTCTTTTTCTTTTTAACCAGCTTTCATCTAAACAGTCTGGCCTACTTTTTTTTCTTCTTCTTTTTTTAGTTAAGATGATTGAAACTGATGGAATCGTACAGAAGCAAAGTTTGTGATGGAAGCTCTCACAAGGACAGACACCAGAGGTGGGGGTGGGGATGATCAATAAATCTTAACTAAACCAGTTATAGAAGGTCCTAGGAATCTAAGATGGGATCAGAAAAGATTATCAGCCAGAGTTGGGGATGGAGATGATTTTTTTTTTAAATTAACATATTTTTAATATAGTTACTATATTTTATATATTTTATATTTTACTATAGTCTTATATATGTAACATAAATTTGCCCACTTTAGTCATTTTTTTCAGCTCATCCAAAAGGATTTTATTTTATTTTATTTGATTCATTTTATTGATTTGTCACAATTGTGAATTAATTGATCCCTCCTCCTCCCTCCATATCCCCTCTCTGTATCTCTCTTCTTCCTCCCTCTATATCCCCTCTCTGTATCCCCCCTTCAGTCACTCCTCCCATTTTTCTGCAAATTGTTGTTTGGTTAAGTCCATGTTTAGTTGTTGGTTGTTTGGCCTGTTGTTCTCTTCCGATATATGGTAAGTGTGTGTGTGGTTTTTTGTTGTTGTTGTTGTTGTTTTATTTTATTTATTTTTTTTACCCCGGGGCTTTCCCACTTCACTAACATTTGTTAACTATCTTGATCTTTTGTATTCTTCACCTCCCCTGCCTTCTTCCTCCTCCTCCTCTCTTGCTCCATGGTTCAGTCCCATTGGTTGTTTTCATTTTTTATTTGTTTGTTTGATTTTCCCTATATCCATCATATAAGTGAGACCATCCTGTACTTCTCTTTTTCTTTTTGGCTTATTTCTGCTAATATGAGTCTTTCTAGTTCCATCCAGGTTGCTGCAAATGACATGTGTTTGTCCTCCTTGATGGATACGTAGTATTCCATCGTGTATATGTACCACATATTTTTTTAGCCAATCATCCGTTTGGGGGCATTTGATTTGTTTCCAATTCTTTGCAACTGTAAACAGGGCTGCAATGAACATGCGTGTACATGTGTCCTTTTGAATTAATGTCTTCATGTTCTCTGGGTAGATTCCTAGTAGTGGGATTGCTGGATCGAATGGTAAGTCCACATTCAATTGTTTGAGGGTCCTCCACATAGTCTTCCATAGTGGCTGGACCAGTTTGCACTCCCACCAGCAGTGTAAGAGAGTTCCTTTTTCTCCACATCCGCGCCAACATTTGTTGTCTGTTTTATTTATGTGGGCCATTCTTACAGGTGTAAGATGGTATCTCAGTGTGGTTTTAATTTGCAATTTCCCTAATTATTAGTGAGGTGGAGCATTTTTTCATATGTCTATTAGCCATCTGTATCTCCTCTTTGGTGAAGTGTCTTTTTAGTTCTTCTCCCCATTTTTTGATTGGGCTTTTTGCTTTGTTTTTGTTGAGCTGTAGGAGTTCTCTGTGGATCTTTGTTATCAGACCCTTGTCACTTGTCTGCAGGGCAAAAATTTTCTCCCAGTTGGTTAGGTTTCTTTTTGTTTTGTTTATTGTCTCTTTTGCTGAACAGAAACTTTTTAGTTTACTATAGTCCCAGCTGTTTATGCTTTCCTTCATTTTTTTGCCGGCCATAGTTGTTTCCCCAAATGGATTTCTGAGGTGAAATTCATGAAGGGTTTTGCCCAGGTTTTCTTCTATGTATTTTATGGTTGCAGGTCTCACTTCCAGGTCCTTTATTCATTTTGAGTTAATTTTTGTCAGGGTGTGAGGGTGTTATCCTGGTCCATTTTTTTACAAGTTTTGATCCAGTTTTCCCAGCACCATTTACTGAAGAGGCTATCCTTGTTCCAGGGTATGTTTTTTGCCCCTTTGTCCAAGATTAATTGACTGTATATGTGTGGTTTTATTTCCGGATATTCAATTCTGATCCATTGGTCTGTTTGTCTGTTTTTGTACCAGTACCACGCTGCTTTAAGTATTATGGCTTTGTAGTACAGTTTGAAATCTGGAATAGTAATACCTCCGTTCTCTCTTCTGTTTGTCAATAGGGTTTTGGCTATTCGGGGTCTTTTGTTGTTCCACATGAATTTCAGTAATTTTTGTTCTATCTTTTTATTGGGATCTTTATTGGAATTGCATTGAATCTATAGATGGCCTTTGGTAGTATAGCCATTTTGATGATGTTGATTTTTCCGATCCATGTACAGGGAATGTCATGGATCACATTTTTTTACATCACATCATCTTCTATTTCTTTTAAGAATGTTTTATAGTTTTCTTTGTATAGGTCTTTTACGTCTTTTGTTAGGTTAATTCCCAAGTATTTGATTTTCTTTGGTGCAATGGTAAATGGGGAGTTTTTTCTAATTTCTTCTTCTTCTGTTTGATTCTTTGCATATATGAATGCTGTTGATTTTTGCGTGTTGATTTTGTATCCAGCTACCTTACCAAATCGGTTTATTATTTCAATCAGTTTTTCTGTTGATTTTTCTGGGTTCTCTACATAGAGAATCATATCATCCGCGTATAATGATAACTTTATTTCTTCGTTCCCT